>JAIMZG010001349.1:0-19025 GCA_020466075.1 Colletotrichum coccodes
TTTAGGAGTGCTGACCCCCAGAACCGGCTTGCCAGGGCGGGCTTACGGTCAGCAGTCAGCTCTGGCTCTGTTAGGGACCCCTTCCTGCATATCTCGTCACTACAAGGATAATCTGCCAAGACTTACAAGCCACAGGCCCACCCCACCATCACTAAAGATGTTAACTAAACATCAAGCGACAGCCAATTCGCCTTCTACTGTACTACAGAGGAATGCGAGGTCGTTTTTCGCTGTTTTCTCCCGAGGATTTTGAGCCTCAGATGTTTTTGGATCCTCTTGCTGACGAGGTACATGGTGACATACGGGTAGCAGTCGGCAAACTGCTGAAGACAAATACAGTGAAAGCCAGAGCTGACAATTCGTCAGGGTGTCGGAATCGAATGACTGGTGCAAACAGTAGGTTCTATTGTATCTTTTATCGCAGGTGTCACTCATATGTTGTCACGCATAGTGATCAATTTATATCCGAGTGCCGTTGTGTATAGACGTTTCACCCTTACGAATATGGAAACCAGCTTGGAGCTACATGGAGGCTACGTTCGAGACAAAATAGGTTTCTAGGTTGCCAAACAAGAGAGCTTATAAGCACAGACAAGAATGAGACCACTTGATGATGAAATACGTGACGGGACGTATGCGGTATCTTTACAGAATATGAGTTGCTGTAAAAGCTAGAACCTGTTGTTTGAGTCTATTGGTGAAGTTGGAGACGTTATCAAAGAGCTAACTCTAGCGTTCCCTATGCATATTTACGGCTGTTTGCGACCCTCGATTGATATGAGAAAACTGGACAAAGGTCGTCCAGAGTCAAAACTGGAATTAAATGGTTCAAATTGGCACCCTCATGCCATTGTGTAACTGTTTCTTCAACAATGATGATTAACTTGGAGCAGTACCAAGTCCCATTATCATCATGTGATGCCAGGGGCATTTTCGGGGAGGATTTCCAAGATCTTGGACCATGACCCTGATTGAGACACATCCACGCGTACTCGTAAAAGGCCTTCGGACAGAAAGCATAGTAGTAGTCGCCAGATTTACCCCGCAACGAATGTCCTTCTTCTTTACATCGTTGGAGGTAGTCGAGTGATTGAGCCGTAATGATAGCGCATCTTAGCCATCGGGCTTGCTGATCAGCTTCCAATTGCGGCCAAGCTGCCATTATTCTCATCCTGTTGGTATATTCTTGTTCGCTCTCGCTGGGATGACGCCGTTGCTCCTCTTCGTCTTCGTTACCATCCCCGCTGGCTTGCCGGTTCGCAAGATGGATGCTATGCTTAGGCCACTCCCATTCGGTGGGAACATCTTTCATGGCAGCCTGCATCGCGTTCGCTGTATCTTCTGCTTCTTCGAGGTCAAGCAGGGTGTCGTCAAGCCTCATATACGGCTTTGGTGGGCGGGTTAGCTGCATTAGCTGCGTGGCCACGTTTGCATCCATGGGTGGAATTGATTGAAGTTAGTAATTGAGATGGCTGATGATAGATTGGGATTTTAACTAAAGGGGAAAGAGCAGTGATATACGTTTGTAGGCTCCGTGAGTGGGCGTTTTGCGAGTGTGTGACGACGTAAGAGCGTAGGAACGAGGTTCCGAAAGGTAAAGTTGGTTGTTCGTTCTATGCTTATATATCCAGATTCTGCTCCTAACTGTACTGTGTTCGCTGAGGACGTTGTCCTGTCGAAGAGTCAACGCCAATGAAGGGAGTTCGGATGAGCTGGATCAACTGACCCGCTTCCATGATGTATTGATGTATGTCTCGTGAAGTAGGCTGTCGTATTGCTTCGTGGCTGCGTTGCTGAAGTTTCTAGATCAAGAGACAGAAATAAATTTCGGTAGCGACTGTATTGCAAGTACACGTGTACCATCGCTCAATGAACCACGAACGGCCAGGATGACGAAGAATTGTGAGTCGCAATCCACCAGTCAACTTTCACGAGACTACATCTACCATGTTAATGATGGTGACCATTATGAAAGCTCTTCTAGCCCAAATAGTACACTACTTCATGCGCCCTAAACGGCCGTCTGAGCTGCTTGTTTTGCATTGGGACATATTCAGCTCAGCTCGCAAACGACTATTGGTGAGCTCTAGCCTGGGCCCCATCTTGAGATTGAAATGGCTGGCCGCGGATCGAGGCTTGTGTAAGCAGCGAATTCGGGCTCCAACAATTCTCGGCATGCCTTCAGGTGATAGTCATCAATCATCAACCGGTCGCATGGAAGACTACCTTCGACCAAAGCTGTGCATAGCCCTTTCGCAGCTTCTACATAACTTGATAGGTCGTTGTATGTATTATCGAGCCGCTCACGGATTTGTTCGAGCTGGTCCTGCTGCCCTTGCCTGTTCATACGCTCCAATTGTGGCTTATCAGGCAGAACACAAAGCAGCACATACTGAGCGGCCCCCCAGTCGTGGCGCAGCTGGCAGATATCGTGCCAGATTTTAGACCGTGACTGGAGAGACCTCATCTCTCTTAGTTCGGACGTGGATATGCTGGTCTTGAAGTGTATGGCGACCTCTTGGTCACTACCGAGACGGGCCATCTGCTTGTAGAACAGCACGCCGCTGTAACGGCGATAGAACTCGCTCTTGAAGCCGTTCTTGATAGCAGACCATATCACTGACAGATCAGAGCTTTCTGACATGCGAGAGCTTCGGTAAAATGCCACGGCCTCGCTCAACATGTCGAGAATGATCTTGCACTGCTTAGGCATTTTTGGCGGCATCTTAGGCATCATCATGTCGAGGACCCGGCCGCTCCGCAGCGAGGTGAGCTTCTCGCGAGCGGGCCCGGTTGGTTGCGAGGACGACAATCGATTGTGCGGAGCATGTGCCGACACAATCGTCCCCACCTCAGAGGTTCGCTCCCTTGACGAGGGGTACTCCTCAGCCGGTAGAGAAGACTGGCTTGCTGGTTCGAGAGAGGTACCTAACGCACAATCGCCATCTTCCATGTCCGCTGTGAAGGTCGAGCCTGCCGGCGTGAGAGCGTTGTCTTCGGATATGAAAGCTTCATCGAAGAAGAGAGAGTTTTCTGCTTGCGCTTCCTGGATCCGGGAGGAAACATCAGAATCCTTCACGTTCAGGCTTTTCATCAACATCTCTATAAATAGTCGTACTCTCGAATCCCGGAGAAATGCGGTGTCGACATGCTGCATCGGCACACCTCCACCGGCCAGCATTCGCATGCTCAAAAGCATTAACACCCCCGAGTCTTCGAGACGCGCCGCGACGAGAGGTTGAGAGAAGCGAATCAAGCGACGGGGAAACAAGACTTGTAGCTGCTGTTCTAGTTTTGAGTTATCTTCAACGTGCATTCCGTACAGCTGCACACAATCTGCATAGGCAACGGCGGCAAACCAGGCTCTGTTGTAATTGCATGGGAAGAGTGCTGTGGCATCTGGCAAGCGCAGAAGCCCTGCTACGTTTTCGATGTTGTCAGATGTGATAGAGATGGGATCTCCAAAGTGAAAAGATGGGTAATATGATCGCAACAGCTGGATATAATCGATGACGACGTCGAAATCTACGTAATGATCTCGGGAAAGATGCCACAGCGATAGAGGAACCCCTTCTTTTGTGGGATCAATAGAGCAGGCCACAGTCTGCATATAATCGGTCCATTCGCTGGCGATATGGAGTGGCATGTTTTCATGCTTGAAGAAGTCTTCCCTTGGTGGGAATTCTACGGCTGCCCCTTCTGTCTCGTGGCAAAACGCCAGCGGGTAGCGACTTCGAATGAGCCGCAAGGCGCATTGCAACATCTCCATCGTTGCAGAGGAGAAAGGGTATGTAGCAAGATAATGGAAGACCTCGTAGTCGTCCATGTTGAATCGAATGCATGGCGAGGCCTCTGGTCAATTTTTCGAAAATTGTGAGGAGTTTTATATTTGGGCGTTTGACTTGTCCGCAACTCCGGGCTTCAAGGGCTCTCTTTGAGATCATGTGCGGCTCTGCGGACATGACGGTTGCATTGTAGCTGAAATTGGCTTTCGCCGTAGGGACACAACATGCACCGCAGCTTTTGTCTCCTGTCAATAATGGCGGTGAAGAATGATAACTCAAGAAAACAAGCAGGGCGACTAAAGGCGTCGAGGGGTGGATCTACAACAGCAGTCCAGGTAACCCTCCGCCGCAAGGGTGGTACAGCGTAAGTCGGCCGTCGAACGGAGGAGCCAATGGCTGGACTCAAACCATTTCATGTTCAAGGCTAGAGGCTGTAGAAGAATTCAATGTCTGAGCGCCCGAAACGCCAGTACGTCTGAAGGCGGGTTTCTAAGTGGATGCCTTGGCCTGATTCCTAGGTATATAAAGACAATGTCGGCCTCCAAACTCAGACCTAGAACCAGCACAGTGCCTTTTTGCAGTATACGTTGTCGAAAATCTTACTTTACCTTTGAACATACCTCTAAATATGCATCACCAGCAGACTATTCATCGTGATGGGTCAGAAGGTGGTGCCCTCGATCGAGACTTGCTAGTCGAGTGGAAGCCTTCGAGACACCAACTCTTCATCATGACAACCCTGGCTTTGCTGTCGCTTATGGTTGCTCTCGACGCCTGTGTCATTGTAACCTCGTTGCATGTCAGTTGTAGTTCCAGGGCCACGTCCGTCACATGCCAAGCTTACGGTCGCAGGTGATCATCGAGGACCTCGGGCTCAGCACATACGACGGCTTCTGGATCGGCACGGCTTACCTGCTGGCCAACGCCGTGATGATGCCTTTCATCGCGGACCTTAGCCATGTGTTTGGTCGACGGCCGTGTTTGACTGTTTCCGTCGCTTCTTTCGCTCTCGGTACCATATTCTGCTGCGTGTCGCACTCGATCGGCTTGATGCTGGTCGGACGATCTTTCCAGGGCGTGGGTGGTGCTGGGATCATCGTCCTGTGCTTAGTCATTTTCACTGATATCGTTCCTTTGCGGTTTCGGCCCAAGTGGTACGGCCTAGTGTGAGGAGCCCTTCCCGAACTCTCCTCTTCTTCCGCTAACACGCAGGTCTCTCACAGTCTGGGGGCATGGGCGTTGGGCAATTGTATCGGCCCTATACTGGGCGGCGTCATTGCTCAGAACACATCTTGGCGTTGGATATTCTACATCATGTTTCCGTTCTGCGCCGCCGGCCTGGTTCTTGTGCCCTGGTTGGTCAACATTAACCCGCCGGCGGCCGCCATGAGCGAGAGACTGAGGAAGATGGACTGGCTCGGCAACGCCCTGTTCGTCGGCTCGGCAACTTTGCTGCTGGTGGCTGTCTCCTGGGGCGGCTTGCGCTACAGTTGGAGCAGCATCGGCACTCTTCTTCCTCTGTTTCTCGGTGCAGCCGGCATGACCTGGACCATGATCTACGAGTCACGCTTCGCAACGTATCCGTTTCTGCGTCGGCGGCTTTTCCAGACGGCCAGCTCTGTCGCGACGTATGCCTGCGGTACGATTCAAGGGCTTGTGGTATGGACGACATGGCGTTTCGTGCGCGCGATGTAGTGCTAACAACGATGACAGATGTACGGGCAGCTGTACTACGTGCCTCTTTATTTCATAGATGTCAAGGGCTTCACGCCGGTCCAAACTGGCATCGCACTCTTCCCGGTGATGTTTACACTGGTGCCGGCGTCCATCATCACCGGCCGAATCGTGACAGTGACAAACAACTACCGGTATCCGATCTGGGTCGGCTGGACTCTGGCCAGTATTGCGTCGGGTCTGATGCTGCTCTGGGATGCCGACACGCCAGCGAAAGTATGGGCGCCGACGCTGGTTCTGCTTGGTCTCGGCCACGGCGCCATTCTGAACGCGCAAAACATGGCCTCGCATGCCATCTGCGACGAAGGCGACGACGGCGTTGCCGCCGCAATGTATGCCTTTCTCAGACAGTTTGGCATGGCGCTCGGGGTCGGCGTTGGCGGCTCCACCTTCCAGAACGTCATGCTGCTCAAGCTGGAGAAAGACGGGTTGTCGGGCGCCGGCGCACACGGAGGTGCCGACGCTGTCGCAGCCATTTTGGGTGCTTCCAACGATGTCGAGCTGAGGCCCAAGATCTTGGATGCGTACGTCTACGGCTTGCGAGGCGTGTACGGGCTGTACGTCGGTATGTCAGGAGCGGCGCTTTTGATGAGCCTCTTGATCAAAGGCGTGTCAATGGATAAAGGCCTTCATTCCGAACACAGAATACATGTTAAGGAGACGGGGCATGGGGGAGTTCAAGAAGTCCAGGATTGAACGTGCTCCAAGTGCGGTGTTTACGCCCACGTCTACAGTACTAGAAGACTATTGTGAAGCTGAAGTTGAGATCATATGTACCACTAACAATCCTTACGTACGAAGCAGCTCCGTACGACCTGAAAATGGAATGAAAACGGCAATCGTGTGAAGAACAATGCGCGATTGTGAGGGAACTTGCACGCAACGCTTTCAAGCAGACGCCTGTCGGGTTTCCGGCATCGCAGAACTGTGCTATTGATGTTGCTACCTACCATGCGTTCTCCTCGCGGCCATCGCAACCAGAATGCGCCCCAAAAGATAGGGTTGAAGGAGAGTCCGATGACTTGGAGGCATTTTGTGCAAAAACAAGAGGCACACTGTCATTATGTCTCGCACTGTCAGAAGCAAACAAGCAGCGCGTGCAATGGGACGACAAACGAGCAGCGTGTGCGGGGATAGGTTGAGGACCCACGCTGCTAGGGCGCTGCCCTTGCAAAACCAAGAAGGAGCGACACACAAAAGGGGTGCAGGCAGAGGAGCGACAGAGAAGGTGAGCAGCTTTCAGCTTGACAACAATACAATACCTAGCTACGATTTCGCAGCGTGTCCGCTTCTCACTCTGGTGACAACAACCTCTGACACACACTGCTCACGGCAAGGTACACGAATTTGGAGACGTTAATGTATATGATTGGCTTCCGGCGAGCTGAGTCAGCCGGGCCGACACTCACTATGCTAATCTGACCAATAGTACGGCAGAATTTCAACCGCAACGGACCGCAAGCTACTTATCAAGGGTCGCATTGGCGCAGCAGCGCGATCCAGACCAGCAAATCCGCCTGGTCGAGAATGCACTCGCCCAGCGCATGGCTGTCGCTACAGAGGTCATGGCACAAAAGTGTCAGGCGCACTTGTGCCGTTGATGTCTTTGATACCTATCTCTACCTCTTCAGACTACTCTCCTTTTTTCCCCTTTCTAGTCCTTCAATCTGTTGTCCGTGCGGTCTGGCACACCCATGATGATCCTCCCCACATTTGAACAGGGCCGCTTCCAATAACAGAGTCTTTCACGCCACCATCGTAGGAATGAAAGTTGGCGCTCGGAGCACACCAACACCCCTTAAGTGGAAAGCTCACGAATCACAATGTCCGAGCCCGACCAGCTGACTTGCTCTGGGTTGACCACATCGCCATGAAAAGCTTGGCGGCCACAGAACAGAATGCCACTGTCATTCCCTACCACCTCATCTGAGAAACGTTAGTTGTTTGCGACTACACGGTCGATTGTGCATTCTACTCAGGTCTATCCCGTGATCAGCATGGTGTCCGCTGCCGGCTGCTGCCTCCGTGCTGCACTTGTAATTGGCCCATGATGTCGTCGAGTTGTCGGACGAACAGGGGCCAGCGGACCGAAAAAAGTATCCCCTAGAAGTGATTAGTACTTTGCCGCAGTCTGTCGGAGATGTACCCACTCGTCTTGCGCCATCAGATTACCGTCAACATTCACCAGGCAATGATTCAGATCAAGGACTGACCAGCGCCAGGTGCCTATTGTTGTCCTGCAGTACGCGGCCATCTTGTTCTTTTCGTTCCTGAGGGTACCCCAGTCAACGCAAGAAGATAGGAAACCGCTTGGTTGAGGGGAGATCTCTCTTCCTATAGGCCGGGCCGCAGTTCGTTCTCCTGTTACGTGTCCTAAGAGACCGTACACAATAGCCAAGCGGCTCAGAGCTTTCGTGATTGAAAAGGCCATCTAGGAAACAACGATTGACTTCTTGGTGAAGACAGCCACCAATTCATCAGAGACAGCAACGTCTTTATACATTTTAATATCAGCCGATATTGGCCGCAGCGATGAGCACAGGGGATATGCGCTACATCACAGCGGTGTCTGTTTATGGTCCCTTATTGACTCTGACCACCTTATCGATGCGGAGCATGCCTCGGATATGTATTTCAGTAGGTATTTTGTTGCAGTAGAAATCTCTCCTATGAAGACTCAAGCGGCCGAATTTGGCGCACTTTCAGCCAAATCAGAATTACCATGCGCCGTCTGCGTACAGGCAACGGGTCCTAAAGCCAGGACGATACATTACCTACCGTAAAGCCAAATCCGGCCTTTGCTCCGCTGAACATTGAGCTAAGGCGAAGCGCGTCTATGTGCGTGAGGGCGGAAAGCCAAATCTTGATTTCTGTGCCAATGTATAAAAACATTATGGCTACTATATGTCAACTCTCATTTTGCCACCTTTCAAACCACCTTCTCCGCAATGACACCAGTCGAAGTTGGCATCATCGGAGGACTCGCAGGCATATTGTTTCTTCTGGTTGTGTTGTTATGCAGCATTTGCAGCATCAGGAGAGAACAAAAGCACGGCCACCCCACGGCCTATCCTGTGAGTCATGCGATGGCCGGTTCCACACGGCAATGCTCTGATTCTTACTAGATACCTTGAGCCCTATTTATCTAGAGCATGACAGGACCGGATGCCGCGTGGGGGTGCGCAGAACTGGCATCGTCTGAACTGGGCTTCTGTACTATCAAGCTTTATTTGCAAAGCCAAGAGTATGAGTCGTGATGTTTTCATCAATTTGCGTTAGGCTGCACTGTCTTAACGAGATACCCAAACCTTGAATTGTGTTGCATCTATGAGGTTGAGTCGCCTGAAGTGTGGGCACCGGACTGTGGACGTTTGAAGCGGACATGGCGGCGGTTGTTGGCTCTCCAAACACTGAGAATGTGCAAAAGAAGAAGGTAGATATGCCCAGTATAGTTGCGACCGCAATATGGTTCTGAGTCTTGGTCCAGAAACTTTTTCAACGCAGCCATTTGAAGTTGCTCCTGCTGACATAATATGCGAAGGTCAGCGTCCGGTACTTCACAGAAGCTGACGCTACTTCTCTCTGGAAGCCAAAAACAGCTTCCGCACTTTTCCAGTTGCCAGGCTGGGTCATGTGAAGAGCCCATTGTAGCTTTTGGAAGAAAACACTGCCAGCGATGCGGCAGGGGTTACCATGTCCGCAGTATTCACCAGCAAGAAGATCCATAAACATCTGCGATGAATTCACATCCCAAAGTCAAGAACCGGGAATCGATTTCGGTCGCGGCTGTACTATACTCAATCTGGAATCTTTCTCTGTATTTGGCATTTTCGACTTTAGCATTTCAAAGTCTTATCTCCCACACACCAGCGACCCGTCCAGCAATGAGTTCCGCCACAGAGAAGAAAATGTTTATGCCGAGACAGCGTAACGGTTTTGCCGCCCACTGACAGATCCTACTGTAAGCTCACTGATCATCCTGTAGCGCCTACAGCCCTTGAACGACTAAAGCACCTGTACCCGGCAGTGCTTCTCGCATGCGCTGTTTTGGGTGCCGACGCCATGGCCGTCTTATCGAGTGTCCCCCCAACAACCACATCGATGCTGGCCAGTTTTTCAAGGTTTCTGCTGGTTATTTCTGCTATCACCACAGTCTTCACCGCCATTGTAACGATCATGCTCTCGTTCGCATTCCACAACCGTGATGACCACAATTAAATCTTTGTCTTTATATACAGTACGGCATCCATTCAAAGAGCTCTTTCTTGCCTCATTTTCTGCCATTGATGTAGGACACTGCGGTGGGGATAAATGATAAGCTTGCACTCTAAGCCCGACAGTTTTATTTTTGCAGTCTACTCCCAAATCACCGGCCGCCAACGACCTCCCGACACCTCAACGCGAAAGAAGAAAGAGCCGTGAGGGATTTCATTCTCTTCATTTTCTCATGCCCTGAAGCAAAATAAAACGGATTTGCACTCCTTGACAAGGATCTTGAGGGTCTACTCGAGGGTGGAAACGCGCCGAGCTACGTGGCTCTGCGACCTTTGAAGTTTTTGGACCCTCATTCACACTACCAACTGCATGAATGCCTTACAAGTCCGGATCAGAGGTTCGACGGCCAGACTAAAGAATACTTCGTTGGAGGTGTGACCATCAACACAACAACTCTGGTATACATGAAAGAGAAGCTGTCGGTAGAAGTGATGGAGATCAAGGATCACAAATATTCGTGGAAATCGACGTATCAAGTACCACTGAAAGTCAGCTCCTCCTACGTGTCGGAAGGCCATCTTCTGTGGGAAGTCACTCTAATCAGACCCGAAGAGAGGCTAGAGAATGGGAAAGAAAGGCTCGAGATATGAAACGCGGGATGGAAACAGGTGAATGGGACCTGCGAGTCTGCGGTATTTGTGAACCATTTCTAGGTTAGATATGGATGAATGTTATAAATGAATGGAGTAGCAAAGATGATGACTGGGTACTTTAAAGGTGTCTTTGTATCCAGTAAGGAGGCAATTTCGTTCATCACATATAGTACAAAGAACCAACTGAATTATAACGCGCAATAGATAACCGTAGCAAGCGACAAAACCACGAGTTGAGGCTGACGAGCTTGCCGTCGGCATCATAGTATCTCATTGAAGCCATGCCACTACTTGGCCAGACTCGTTGATTGTGAAATAGAAGGATCTTGTTCACGTCGTAGTGATGCTGTCGGAACAACTCACCACACGCTGGGACTAGTCTGATGGTAGAAGGATGTCTTGCTGAGAACGGCAGGCAGACCAGAGACGGCATTCGTGCTCGCATCCCTACTGTCTCATTTCATACACTATGGCGCGTAAAGCCTCCTCTGTCCTATGCTGATGATGGCTGAGGCTCACCCGCTGATCAACGCAGGCGTTCTGCTCAGCCGAGAAGCTCATTAGAACCATGTTGATCAACTGCAGATTGCCTTCTGCTTTGGCAACTTGAGCCTGAAATTCTGGCGTTTGAACTTTTCGTCTCTTGTTCCGTGCCTCCAACATCGCCTGTCGGATAGCGTTATACTGAGCGATCCTTTCATGGCTTGATGATGCCGCGGACATGTTGTGTTTCTGTCGACCGCATGAGGGATATGTAAACCGTTGAGCTTCTAGCTGGGAACTGCAGATGTCAAGTCGTGTATCGTATGACGGCGTCCACACGTATGGAGGGACCAAAGCGATGCCACCTATGCATCTATATAGGATGAATGTCAACAGTGGCACCAATTTAGCTGTCGAAAGCTCAGACTGGCCTCCGCAAGAGTCTCGCTCGCACGAGGCCACGGACGAAAGACGAGCATGGTGTCCTGTACGTACTGCAGTGGTGCACATTGGTAGTGATAATCATCCGCCTTTACGTGGTCGGCGTCACTTGTGGCTTTCTGATCGTTAAGAGCCAGTGAAAACGCAGCAACAATCGGCTTGTACAATGCAGTAAATTGCCGGCCAATATACTTCACAGGCCTCAGTCCGTGACTGGTGCCACGCGAGCTCTGCAACGCAGCATTTTGTCTCCTGTGCGAGTCCGCAAACGTCTCATCAGGCACAGCGCTATCTCGCCTGCAATGCCTCGGCCATTTCTGTCGCTCGGTCCGCTCCTTCTAACGCACCGCCGTCTTCCTCTTCCATAGATGGCGATGGAGCTTTGCTCGTCTCACAGAGTGCAACTGGTTGACGCCCTACGGTCTTCTTCGGATGTGCCGCATACACTTGTCACGTTCCTGCTGCTGCCTTTATAGAATCGATTTCCGCTGCCGCCGTTCCTGGCATCGATCAAAAGCCGTTTCAAGATTGCACGAAGACAGCAGCTTTCTCTCGTGAGCAAAAGAAAAAGTATTTAAGCCAGAGGAACACGATCCCCCTCATAGCCTCCAAGTTTTGGTAGGTCGTGCCACCTCGCAAGCAACATGGAACCCCTACGCAGAAGCCGGAGGATCCAAGGCCTCCAAGACAAAGAAGCCGCCCAAACGCCGGAAGTCCAACACGAAAGGCCAGGAAGACGTAGGTCAGAAGACAACAGAAAGTGGCCTAGGACATGCAAAGAGACATGCAAAAATAATCTGAAGACGTGCAGCTGGTCATCGCCCAGATGGCGCACCGTGTCGAACAGAACGAAGCCGACGCGCAAGCCTACAGAAATCTGTCAAAGAAAACCGTATCGAACGAAGGAGATGATGATGAGTCGGAGTTAGACGATATGTCCATCGATGAGAGCGACGGCGAAGTAGGAGGAAACGTCAAGAAAGAAGCACAAGATGAGGGCCTCTTCATCCCCCAGAGCACGGGGGGGACCACACTTCTTGTCGCAAACGATGATGAGGATGTGAAGCCAGCTTAATCACGTGGAGGGACATGTTCAGACACATTGGGGAAGATGAAACAGAAGAAGACACGAAGGACTGTGGGTTTCTCTGCGCAGGATTCAACCAATTCTACGACGTCATAGGCCGAGGACCACGTAATGTCGAAAAGCTAGAACTTGTCCCGTCACACAGAGAAAAAGATTTACCCAAGAATCTCACAGAGAATAGGAAAGTTCTTCAAGATGAAAAGGGAGACAAAATCAGAGTGGACGGCGTCAAGATGCAAGTGGACATACAAGGTGTCGCTTGGGTCGCATCCGAAGCCCCTAAAGACCCGATCGTTCTGATGGATCCAAGATATTAAGAGAAAAAAACTCTGAAAGCAAAAAAGCGACCTAAGGCGTTTCCGCTCATCTCGATCAAGTTGACATGGCTGACTATACATAACAACGGCGAAACGACTGTCGAGAAGACCTTTGAGACGAGGTCCACAGTGCGCTCATTTTACGGCAAACAGCTCAAGGCCGCCAAACAGGACTACAAGATTGGCAATCGAGTCGTTCTTGAAAAGGGAACGAGGATGCCGGCTGCAGATTTGGCAATCTTTGCTGCAGCCATTATCTCATGGGACCGTCACGAGAAGTGGAAACAGAACCCTAGCATGGGAAAGGACAGTAGTCCTCCCCCCGATGAGGCACTCCGGACGACGAAAGCCGTGCGTGGCCCGAAAAGAGCGGCCAGGAAATGAAGAGACGGCCTCGACTCAAGACGGCCGGAGTGTACTTGATGAAGCTTGATTTTTCGCTGGATGCGTCTCATCCTCAGCCAATTGATTTTTTTCGCCTTTGTTTACGTTGGTTTAGCTACTTAGTCACGGTCGAATTGATTCAAAGTGCGAGACTGTGTTTCCAAACTTACGTCAGTAATGCCTAGCTGATTGTGTGCACCAAATGCTGGCAGAGCGTAGACTGCCAGGTAAAACTGGACTATAGGGATGATTGGGCACTGCTAAGAGTGCTGAAGCATCGACATAGATCACGTAAGGGCGCGGCGGCTCAGGTTTCTCGAGCTCGGGGAGGTCTGTTGTGGTTTCCAAACGGCAGCTTATGTTTCTAGAGATTCTAAGAAAGGGCGAGTGGAGAGGTCACCCCAGAGTGCACCATCAGGTAAAGCTGTTCGGAGATTGGAACCGTCTTGCCAGAAGAAAAATGAACCCAGGTTTTTGGACGCAGCACGCTGGAATACCCAGGCTTGATTTGGGATGGATAGCCGAACGATTTCACTATTCACTAGGCCAAAACCAAAAGCAAAGCCGATGAAGGCCTGTCAATCGTTTCGTGCATTTCGTGCATTTCGTGCATATCTAGAGTTGATAGACCATACTGTTAGAACCTGACCATGCCTATATCTACCTAAGAATGGATGTAGACATTGCTGCAGTGGGCCACCCTCTCCAAAGCTTCCTGTCTACTTCGTGACAACGTGCTTTCCGTCGTACACTTTACTTCTTCGAGATCCAAGTTCTGTTGTGGTCGGGGCAAACATCCACCGGCAGCCCCACAACAAGTCCATCGACGGAGTTCCCCTCTTCCGAACTGGTCTTGGAACACGTCCAGCAAAACTCCAGTGTATCGGCGGGCTTGGATAAGTCGTGCGTCGACAAGAAGACGGTTTCGGTGTGTTCCTCTTCGCTGGTGGCGAAAGCGTCTGACGAAACGCTCATCTCTCTTTTGGCGGCGCCGGGGTGAAGAAGGCCGTGCAAATGCAAGTGAACTGTGGTACCGCCTGCATCAATCGTCAGCACGGCTTTCGTCTCGTCAATTTTATCGCCATCTCTCAACAAGGTCTTGAGCGAAACCAGCATCTCATCGTCGGCTGCAAGTGTCTTCGGGAACCGCTCCGACAAACTCTCCTTGCCGTGTGCAAGTGTAAGAAGCAAGTGGAAGTCGCGTCCGGTTTCCCCATCAAGAATGTCGTATAGGTCGATGCCGATCAGGAACAAAAAGAGACCGTTCCTAGAGAGCGTCTTAAGATAGGTGTCGTTCGCGATGATGAGCTCCTTCATCTTCAGCCAGTCTTTGCTGGCGTTGCTCGTAGTTGGGTGGCCATGGTCGTCGGTAGGATGATTTAGTGGTTGTTGGGGTTCCAGCAGTAGCAACCGTCGGCCGATCACCGGCTTAACTACCTCTGCGTGACGGTTGAAAAAGCTGACATTGGCTTTGCGAAGCACCGCCTAACCATGCGGTCTGATGGCTTGTCTACAGGCGATGAAAATTCCAGCGCGGAAAGTGCTTTTTCGGCTGTCAACGGGATTGTCCTGCTGCCTGCTGCGTGTGCCTATACAGTATATGTGGCTTGTTACAAATTTCGAAGTTTCTTTTGGTCAAATGGCTCCTTTGGTGAGCAGACTGGCGTCGGGGGCACCATGCATGATTGCAAACACAAGTCGCTCCCTGGAGCATAAGTCAACAATGCTCCACAGTAGACGCGTGCCACATTCTGCTCGACTTTGTGAACACGTTTCTGACGCCCTTGCGAATAGAGCATGTATTATTATGGTGGTCGGGTCGCCAGCCAGGGTGGAAATGGATCTCATCCAGTGCGAGTGCAGCCTGGTTGTGTGCTTGCGTAGTCCCAATGCACTTCGACATCACGAGGACACAATCTAAATGGAAGCGCGCAATAATGGCAACCGCTGGCGATTTGCGCCCTTCACTGCGGCTGGTTCTGGATTGCCGAATGCTAGGAGTCTGTGGCCGAGAGCGAGCTACAGTAGACTGCGTTCAAGACATATCGGCCCTGCACATAGATCCAAAATCGACACGCCGGCTTGCACAGTAAGTTAATCCGAGGCTGATTCTGCTTCTGTGGTGAATTTTTGTCATTCGACAGGCGATTCTGGCTCGATGGTGAGAGACGCATCGTGGCCCCTGCAGGGTGTGCGTGCGTGCAGCTCCACCTCAATCTTAGCTAGAATCGCCTCTAACGCTCCAACGCTCCAACGCTGTGGAGATGCCGCTCTGGGCCATCGCTCTAGATCTCCTGGCGTTCCAGCCACGCCTTTCACCACGTCTGGAAGTGTCGGTACGTATCTGCGGGACAGGCCGATCCACAACCGGATGTTGGTCCAGAATGGTGGCCGAAGCACGAATCAATCCCTGACTCCATTTCTGGATCAGTGTGCGTTGTGCGCGTTGCGTCCAAATGAGCTCCAATTCGCAACCAACATGACTTGCGGCCACAACGGCCGATTGTTCTCCCAACTGCGTTGACTACTTAGGACATCCCATATCAACAGTTGCAAGACGTTTCCAGAATGAGTCCTGCCCCATAGCCACGCTACTTGTCGCTTCTGCCCTGCCCCTCCCACAGTGCCCGTCTTATTATTTCGCCTTCGACGATGTATCAGCCTCAAACAGGGAGGGCTCCGCCTAGACTGTCGCGTCAGATACCTCGCCAGGCTCCTTACCTACTGCGCAATGTGCGTATGCCCTATAAAAGTGGCTACCAACAAGCTGGTGGCGATGTGAGAGCACAGAGACAAGGTCCGGTCACGTCCGTGGCGCAAGGCAAAGACAACCCGAACAGCAGTTCCATCAACCCCCCAATGCTGTCAGCGTCCTCAATGTCAGGAAGCCCGACCCGACCTGCCCCAACTGCTCCATGCTTACCAAACACTTCCAGAACAAGCTCTCGAAAAGCCCCTGAGACGCAAGAAGACAATCCTGAATTGAGGTATCTCCATTTCGCGATCCATGGTTATGTTCATGTTCATGTTCATGTTGAACCCGCTCGGCAATGTCTAAACGCGGCTTAGGACCTACATCTCCGACGGATTTGGCGCCCTCCAACAGGCCCTATTCGACCTCACCGAACAGTATGTCTACTTGCAAAGCTGTTGCTATTGGCGATGTATGGTAACGTTTGACATGTTTTTAGAATCGGCCATTTGTCTGCTAGGATGGAAGATTACCACAAGATACTCGAGTCAGCCGGAGCACTAGTCGTGCCGGAGAGCTTGGAGACGGATGACTTGGACCTGGGAGACATGGCCAATCTCGTCAACTATTAGCCACGGGACGCAATCGAGCCGAGCTTATGGGGATGAGGACATCTGCCATACGACCGGCTCCGGGCACCTGTCCATGTCGAGAAACGGAATTTCAGGCGAGGATCGACCTATCATGTGCAGATGCCCCTCCGTGTGGAAAAGCCAGGGGATTTTGGACGCCGAGCCTGCTGGCGACGGAGCCTCCATGTTACCGCAGACACTCAATAGGGTGCTGGTTCTCGGTGACCAAGTAGCAGGGATTTCGCAGCATTGACACGTTAGCACCACGATAGATTGAAGTTATATGCCCTGTATTGCTTGTCATGGGTCCACCAGATTTGATTCACCGCGTTCGCCCACGTGCTCCCAAGGACGGTATACGGGTATATAAGCAGGACGTGGTCGACAACGACCGGCAGTCCCTCGACACCTCGTCATCACACCTCTTTTCCGTTTCACATCATACCCTCCATCGGTACAAAAACAATCATGCTGGACAGACTGCCACCTGAGCTTATTTTCATGATCTTCGGGGCTTGTGGCGACCGCCAAACGCAGGTGCGGCTCTCGTCATGCCTCCGGACGCTTCGGCATGCCTTAACACCACTAGTCTACCGGCGGAATGTTCAATCAGAGGGCTGCTCCGCTGCTCTGTGGGCAGTCCTCCGCTGCCGCAAACACGATGCGGTTCTACGTATAGTTGAAGCATCGGTTCGTGCCGGAATGGACGTCTGGGCCGTACAGTTCAGCGTCACAGTGAAGGACATCTTCCCCCGGAAATATATATCGCAGATACCACTCCAACTGCATCGATCGGCTGCTAGGCTTTCACTGTTTGCCGTCGCTGTCCTCAAGCGGAAAGATAAACTTGTCATGTCTCTTCTTGATGCACAAGACCCTGCAGGGCTGTACGGGGAAAGGCTGCTTGCTCCGGAACTCACGAGGTATCTGGACAGACTGACGAGAGACCGACCACCCCCCGGGAGTCATCCCACAGCTCTCCACGTCGCCTCGGCCACTGGTCTTGATGAGGTTGTCAAGCGGATACTCAAGGAGACGTCAGCAGAGGTGGCTTCGCTGGACGCGCATGGCCGCACACCACTCTGCTACGCAATACGGTGTCCGCTTACAGCCACTTCAACCATCAAAATACTTCTCAACAACAACGCTGACGCAAACGAGGTTATCATGTCGAACGGCAGCATGGTCCCACTCTTGACATACTGTTGCACGAAGGGCCTCTTTGGTTTTGCCGCAAGTCTCCTCGAATGCGGGGGGAGAGATGACCTACAACATCTCCTTCGACTGACTCTCCTCGCTTCGTCAACGTCGCTTCACGGAAGGACGAGCTCGCAGAAGACGGTATTGATCGAGAAGCTCGTCGAACATGGAGCCAATCCGAACGGTATGGTGCGAGCACTGGACGTAGAAGTAGGGAAAAGGCCCCTTCTCTTGGATGTGGCACTGACGTCGGCGTCTGCAACAAAACGCCTTCTCACCATCACAGGCGTAGATGTCAACATTCAGGATTCTTCTGGATGGACAGCTCTGAGTCGGTTGCTGCTGCAGAATCATCGGGATCACAGGACGGTTGCATTGCTCCTGAAGCGCGGGGCGAAGCTACAGCCGCGTTCATTTGACTGGATCATACAAAACACAACGTTCTGGTCGCTTCAGGGGCTCATGATGACGTTGTCACGACACGAGAATGCCTTCAACCTGTTTCGACTCATTTATCATCACTGCGTCTCGCATACGGAAAGGGACGGTGTGATGATGTCGTTCTTGACATCGGTTGCCCCACAGTCCGTAGCACTGGCTCGAATGTCTGACGGGGACATCAGTGGAATTCGAAGGGGAAACATTGGGCCTTTGTTGTCCTATTTTGAGTTTGAACAGCTGCCTTTAGGCCATGACTCCTACGAGGGCGAAAGAGAGGGAACGTCGTATTTGCCGTGGGCCCATTTACGAGACATAGCACGAGAGCAGGGCTAGGCTCATCGGTAGCAGCAAGAAGGCTTTCTTCGCCGTTCGGGGCGAGAATAACAGTTTTGATCATCTCTTTTGGAAAAAGAAGAGAACCAGATGCCACCGGATGAATGTGCGATGAAAAATCCCGATCGCTTGCTGGTAGGACACATCCACCAGCTGCATCAGGTGCCAACTCAGGTGGTCAAGTCGAACATCAGATTTCGCTATGCGATTGTGTGGAGGGACCGAATCCCTTTTCCGTCATGGTAAGATACTACGAAGGAAAACACACCCAACGCACGCTGCTGCTCGTCGCCAAATGCAAAGCCTCGTCAGTGTCTGTTGATATCACAGGGGATACCCGTACGGGCGAAAACTGGGTGATGCAGTAGTTCAATTGATCTGATTTCTAGTTTCTTATCGGAGTAAGAAGGAGGCAGTTCGTGGTACATGAACTGCCGTGGATTTCACCGTGGGGGTACAGCGAGATCCCTGTGACGCTATTGGCCAGAAATCGCAGGGAACTCCCCAGGATTCTTGGCTAAGTGTCAGGCGACAGCTTGGCAGCCAGCAATATTAGGCATACTGGTCTATTGCCTACTAAGCGAGTGATGTGTTTCGTTAATGACATCTAACATAAAACTAGAAACAG
>JAIMZG010001352.1:0-22430 GCA_020466075.1 Colletotrichum coccodes
TTTTTTTTTTTTCACTTGCGGCTGCGCGAGCCCGTTTCGGTACTAAATCACCAGAGAATAAGACATGCGAGCGATACGGTGCAAGGTTTGCGTGGGCGAAGCATGCGTCTTTTGGGGGCAAGGCTAGCTCCAGCTTGCCCTCTTTCCGCCCGGAAAAGCCAAGCTTCCGCCTTATCTCGAGCCGGACAGCTGGCCACGGGCGGATGTTGAGCTCACTGCGCCTCTGACGACACAAAAAGCGAGGGTTACGATTGGATAGGTCCCAGGAGGCGCGAAGGGCGTAAGACATTAAAGTCCGCAGGCGTTTTGCGTGGCATTCCTTGCATTCGTAGGCTTGGGGGCTAAGTTCCGTTCAGACCTGATATGTCGACTTTTGTCCGCATCGGAACTCTGCTGATGTCGAACCAAAGGATATAACCCACGCATCCTCCTCGTCGGAGAAGACGATGCAGCAGGAGCATCAACATCCTTGATATTGTCCAGCGCAAGTGGTTGTCGGAACTCTCACCAGCATTCTCTCATTGCCCTTTCAGAAGATCGACGTGGTTTTGGAGTGAGTCTGCGGCCGGAGATACCGACGCTCAGTGAGCAGCATACATCGAAGCCACCTCTCCCGAAACAAGAGTCAACTCCCGCACAACTGGCCAGTGGCCCTTATCGACTCACCATGTCGACCCTCGCAGACAAACTCGGCAGCGTTCCCAGCACTTCGTCTCTACCCACATATTCTTCCGTGACGGAGATCGAGCTCGCCGAAATCTCACCCTTGGCATCAACCTCTAGCATCCCGCCCACATACGACGACGCAACGGCGACAACTTCCGTCTCGGCAGAGAGGTCTGGATCAGCCAGCACCTCAACCTCGGCGTCTTTTGCATCTTTCGCACCCACAGTCCACTTCCAAATCGAGACCTCGGGAAAGCAGTGGCTCTCCTTCCCCGTCGGCACCCGCCCGGACCCGATCCCCATCTACCGAGTCGAAGCGGGGTCATGGACCCCTGGGTCCGTCCCGGCATACGTATCCCTCCGCTTCTCCCGCGGCGATAACAGCTGCCATCTTGTGCGGGGAGACGATGGATCGCGGACGCCGGTATGCACGACGCTCTATCGTTTCGGTCCGGGAAAGCCGCCCGTCTTCCGTCTGCCGCGGTCCCTCGTCCCTCCACACTCTTCCCTTGCGCCCTACACGGCCGAGCCGCAGCAGGAGGATGCAGAGACAAGGACAGATGGAGGACTAGATCTCCCAATCGTCTCCAAATCCATCACGACACGGGCCCAGCTCCTCAAGACACCCCTAGGAACGCTCCAATGGCGCTACCCCTCGGGCAAAGAACGCGCAGCCGTCGAGGGCGCCGACGACCTCCTGGTCTGCGAGCTCGTGCGGACCGTCGCTCTGGCGGGCGGGAAGAAGACCGAGGATAAGGCGGCGAGGATCGCGCAGTTTGTGCGCGGGGCGGAGACGAGGACCAAGGGGTCTGGGCGCAGCACAGCGGGAAACGGGGGTAGATTGATGGTTGACTTGACGAGGTGGACGGATCTGAAAGACGGCGCCAGAGAGGCGGTCGAGGTGCTTGTTGTTGCGAGCTGTGTATGTATGTTGAAGAAGGAGGTTGATCGGAGGAGGATGCAGCAGATGATGATGATTGCGGCCGGGGCTTCGGGAGGGGCGTAAAGAGGCTTCGTGGGTGAGTTGGTGCGGCCTAACTTGCCACATTGGATGTTGTGATATTCAAGAGTTATGTTGTAGATTCCACCTTTCCAAACACCAATCCAACTTGTAATTCTCACGAGTCAAGGTTACACGAGTCAGCTTTCCTCGAATGCCCTCTGGCCAGGTAGCTCGACGTACTGCATCCGTCATGGTGTACTGCTTGCTGATCTCCGCTGACCGCTGATGCGTAAGATCACTGCTTCCTCATACACGGGGGAATACTTATTGTGTGTGGCCTCATCAGGATTGGTGCATTTCGTAAACCAACATTGAGAAGCTCGAGAGGCCGCGCAAGAAGGGATATCTGGACTACCGCGGGTGACTTCAGCCACGGAGCAAGCACGAGGGCGTTCTCACGCTACGAACGAAGAAGTTGGCGTGGACCCAATCATTCCACTTTTGCACCCTACTACCTTTCTTATACCGAACAAGTTATACGCACGAACTTTTGGAGGGCAACTGGATGCAGACGCAGGCGTAGTTCACGACTTGCCGTTTCTTCCTTTGCTAACAACGGGTCAATCTCGTCCAAACCCTGACGCTCCCCATTTAGAGTTCGTAATACGTCCATATCGAACTGTCGCGGGGCTGGCATGGCAAGCAGTCTAGGGCTTTTTCGCTGCCGTCCTCCCAGTTAGGTCGAAGTACTGTGCTCTTTATGCCTAAGTGAGCTGTCCTTACGTATTTCATTGTCAGGGACCTGAGCCTTTAATGTCAGAGCAGTTTATATTAATACAGTTGTTGTCTGCCTTTCAGCGTATGAAGCTGGGTTGCTGACGCAACGGAGTCTTGTGGTTCGTTTCTTTTTTGTAAAGAAAGCAAACCTTTAGAAAACTGGGCTGTTCCACGCCCCCATAGAACACAAGTCCCAACATCAGCGGAAATGGGAGGCACAGCGTACACCCCGGCCCTGAGCGTGTGTCGTTTTTGGAAATGAAGATACCCAGGGCATCGGAAGTCGTCGTCGAGGGCTTGAAGTTCGTTGAGCGAACCACAGGAGTCGAGTGAGGAGGAGCTTAAGGGGCCTTTATCCGTAGCTCCTCGTCATCACCGCTCACCGTAGTACATGATCGCAATACCCGGCCGACAGGTGATGGCAGGGATAGCCAGGGAACGGCCCAGGGACAGACCGTCTTATTCAACTTTAAACTCGGGTCGTTGTGGGAAGTCACCGATGAGCAGGCCGCCATCCTCTGGGCTCAAGGACCCACGAAAGAGACGCAAAATACCATGTAGTCTGGTGGGGGCCCGACGAAAAGGAGAACAAGAACAGGCTTTTGCGTATACTCTCCGACCCCTTCCCGCGATAGAACGGGGAATGCCACTCTATAAGACACTCCATCAACCTCGGGTGAAGAGGACATTCTCAGCCAAGCATGGACAAGAGACATGATGATCCGGACAACTTGTGAGATACACCACGTTTTGGTATCGTGGAATCAATGACCGCAATGGAAGGCCGGGGCTCGGCTGTGTGCAGCCGAAATGAGACGCGCCCTGGCATCTTCCTCAGGGCCCCCTCCGTCGCCGTCTGCGGTGGCGGCATACGTGTGCTTTCACCACCCAGAGACGGCGGAGGATGAAAGAATCGAATAAGGGGCGGCGAAAGTGCGGCCACGACGGCCACGCCCCTCCCAACCCACTCGGGCACGTCGCGAGAGTCCGAGATCTTACTCCAACCGAGAGGGCACTCGCCCTCGCGAGACATGTACGAAGTGTCCATCAGGGCGCCCACTTCGGCTTGCGTGCCCAAAATCCGGCAGGCGGGCCGTTCAGCGGACGGGCAAGCATCGCGAGAGAAACCGCAGGCTCCGTAGACGCCCGTTTATGCGTATTGCTTACCGCGGCCCGGCCAAGCAAGACCTCTCAAGCACCTTCTGGCCCCGCGCCGCAGCAGTCACCCTTTTCCGAGACCTCAACCGGACGCGACCCACCCCCATCTTCAAGTCTCGTCCAAGATCCGTCACGGGGCCGGTCGTCTGCGAACCACAGGTGTCACAGTGTGCCCCTAGTATCATCGCTACTACATGACAGGGGCGAGTGGTGGCGCGGGAACAAACGAGAAGCGGTGCGGGCGTAACCTCAACTCTCTCTCTCTCTCTCAAGGTAGCCTTGAGGGGTGCCGCCGCAGGAGTCGCCTCTCATCAATCCAGGTCACCAACCTCGACACCTCGAAGGGCGCCGAGAACACGAGGGGTGAAACCATGCGTCGGTGTCCCATACACGTCTTGCACGAGCCCACATCGCATCCAATCGCACTGAGGGGCAAAACGAAGTATACTTTATCGGCATGCAAAGGATGTGTTGTTCGTGATGTTTTGAGTCAGGAGAAGCCACCCTGCTGGATCTTCCTCGCTACCCCACCCACACAACCTCCCCATACGCGTCCTTTCGCCTCTCGATACCCCCCCGTTCCCATAGACCCCATCTCCATAAACCCTTTCAAATGAGAAACTCCAACAAGCGGATGCGACAATTCAGCAAGCCATCCCATATCGACACATCTAGGTCAAGAAGGCTGCGCATGTCATATGCTGCCCAATCTCTCCTCGAGAGCAGTGATGACAAGCAGCGCAAATGACAGAGGGAAAAGACACCCCTCTCTCCCATCCACGAATGCCTCGACAAGAGAGACACCAAAAGTGGAGAAAGAGAACCGGAAATGTCCACTACATACATGAGAAGAGGAAAAGAACAAACTTCTTCCACAACAAGACGCAAATTCATCAGGTGAGCAAAGATCTAGTCGTATAGAACCTCGTCGTTTCCTCACATCACCTTTCTCTTTCTTTTTCTGTTTCTTCACCGTTAATCGTCCTTTCCGAGTCCATCATCCCTCGCTCGCGTTCTTTCTGTGGAGTACCAAACATCAAATGGTTTCCTCGTCTCGTCAGCGCGTGAGAGTGTCGTTGCCATGGGAACCGGTTCGTGCGTTCTGCAGTCGGGCGGGGCTCTTCGCGAGGATAAAAACATATTCGTTCTGCGCGATCGATGCTGATTTCATAAAGAAAAAGAAGGTCGTTTCATGTCGTCAAAAGTCGTGAGCTCGTCCAGGAGGTCGGGTGTGTTATGATGAACACCATCCTTCCTCTGCTGCAACCTACCTGGCAAACCATACCGGGTGTGGTGACAACGGCCATACGATGTTGGCCTGCCAGAGCAAAGTCCACTAAGGGGTGCAAACACTTCGCTTACCCTTAGGTGAACCGCATACCTCTCCACCGACCAGGCAGCTCGCGCTCCTGCATAGAAAGGTGGTTCTCTCCCTCACAACCGAACCCGCGGTTCTTAAACTGCTCAGGCCCGCACTGCATAGCCGCGCCGTGGTTTGAATTGGGCCTAAGGCCCAATGGCTCGGCCGCCTTACGCGCGGTACGCGAGGTCCACGCACGGGCAGCCTCGGCGAAGGACCGACGCGAGTCGTTAGAGTCGATGCTGCTACGGGTGCTGGCGGCGTACGTCGGATTCGGGGGAGCGAGGTCGGTGTCCATAGGCACAGGCCCGAGGGAGGACGAGGGCGCGTGCTTGGCCAGCTTGTTGCTTGCTCGGGTGGAGTTACTAAACGACCGGCGGACAAACACGTCACCACCGCCGACAGCACGAGGAGGGGGAGGAGGAGGCATGTAGTTGGGCGGAGGCGGCGGGGGAGGCATGGCGTCTGAGGCGGATTGCGCGTGGGACCGTTGCTTCCGCAGGCCGGTGATGGAGAGATCAACGGACATGCGCGAGGCGGACTTGCGCAACTTCTTGACGGCAGACAATTCCTCTTGGTCGTCGAAACCACGCTTCCTGTTTCCGTCGCGAGAATCCGGCAGCGGCTGAACCTCTTCCGTCGGCGGGAGAGGCCATTGACCCGAGACGCGCTCTGCAAAGGACTTCTTATCCACGGGAGGCTTGGCCGAGTACAGGGTGGTCGATGGGTTGATCGACGGCGGGGGTGGCTGACGAGTGGAGCGGATGGCATGCGCATCGAAGAAGCCGTCCTTCATCAGCTGCTGGTAGCTGGCCATGATCTCCTCTCTGCTGGGCATACCTGCTCCATTGTTCGCAGAAGCCGCGGCCGCCGGCGCGCCAGCACCGGTGCCGTTGCCACTGCCAAACCCTCCAGCTCCGCCTCCTTGAGCGAGAAGCTTTCCGTCCAGGCTCAGAGGGCGCTTAGCCCCCTTGTCCTTATCCCTGACGAAGCTCAGCTTCTCGCGCAAGCCGCCCCAGAAACCCTTCTTGCCGACATGGCTGCTAGCCGAGCTGGCGGGTCTTTTAACTTCGCTGTAGGTGACTGTTGGTTGGTGCAGAAATGGCTGGGATTGCTGATGCAGCGGCTTGTGGTACTGCTGGTGTTGGGGCTTCTGCGGCGGAAAGACTCCGGCGTCGGGTGCTTCGACGTAGAAATCCATGTGAAAGCGGCGCGCGATTTCAGACGAGTCTTCGGGGCCGAGGAAATCGATGGGCGGCGCGGCGGAGGTGCGGTCGTTCATGGATCCTTCGACGAAGCGGGAGTTCGCGCGCTGTGTCGAGTTTGTGCGTTTCGCCGTAGGCCGCTGGCCATTGGAACCTGACGAGGTATTTGATGTTGAGCCCATGATCGGGTGAGAGGTCAACGGACCCGGCGCTGATGAATCTTCCACGTGCATTGTCAGTGGCTCCGTGATGCTCTGTGTCGATGTGCGGAGGAGTTATATGTGCACGACGATGTCGGCGGTTCGCCAACTCAAGGATCCGACTTTCTGTTTTCAGTTTGAGTCGGAAAGAGGTGCAACGTGTCGTCAGACCCTGAACGAGAGGGCGAAGGGGGGGGGGGAGTTGCGACGGCGACGTGATGCTGCTGCAGCAGCCGAAAAGGTTTTGTTTACTTTCCACCGTCACATCTGCCACGCTCCGCTACCCGCGCACATACAACAACCTCTCTGACGTCGCGGGCTTCTTCCCTGCACAGCTTTTCGGTTGCAGAAAGCACAGCAGTGTCTGATGAAACACGATTATGAAGCAGAAAATAGGCTGTAGAGTGGGGTGAAAGGGAAAAGGGTGGGATAAAGCGAGGGAAAAGTTGGACGGGAGTATGAAGCGGTGGTGGTCGCAGAGGTCGCCATCGACCGTGATGGGCTTGGAGGCGCGTGTTGATCTTGTAGTACTAGAGGGATTGGAAGGGCAACGATGGAAACCGGGGTGGGAGAGGGTCATAGAGACTGGCAAGGGTTGCTGGCAAGGGTTGCTGGCCTCTGTCGTTGTTGCTGCTACTGCTTGCTTAGGCCGCCCTGTGTAGAAAGGGACGAACTGGGGGAATTGCCCGTCGTTGCTCGTTGCTCGGGCAAACAAAACGCGCCCCCCACATTCGTTCCCTGTGCGCGACCCTCCGACGCTCCACTTGGCGTGTTGTCCTTCACCGGGCATCCTCACCTTAAAAAATGGCCTGAGCTTTGGCCACGTGACGCTTGGGCGTTTCGCTCCTCACCTCACCTCACTCCACTGCCGCATAACCCCGAGTATCGTTTACTGACTTGCCGTGATGTCAATCGGTAGGCGCCGCGCTGCCTGATTCACGCGTGTAGTTTCCTCGATTAGTGCACGTCTCACTAAGCTCACCTCGTACTACTAATCAACATTCAGACCGGCAAAGCTTGGGAGATCTGGTTTGACATGATCGTCGCCATTCGACACTCGCAATCTTTTTGTGTATACATTCACCCCATTCACTCACATCCGTCGTCACAGTTCAGCGCTGAGGCCCTTCCATTTTCCTATACAAAAGAGTAACTAACTGTCCCCTTGCCCTCGGGGCCGATGGGCAAACCATTGTCATTTGACGCAATACCCATACCCAACCAAAGTAGAGACAACCGGGTGAGCCTACGACACATTACAGCCACATCTGGTGTGTCGGTACCTTCGTAAACCCAACGATCCATTCGTTTTCAATGCCAATCTGACTCATGCCAGTACCTCACCGCAAGGCTTCTCCGCTGAAATAAAACATGATAGGAAAGAAATCCGATCGTTCGTGGCTAAACAAACAGCCGTCATGATCGTAGGGAGTGTTGAAATGTTGTGCGTAGAGAGACATAAGAAAGGGCGTACCGAGGACGTCGCCAATGGGTCCCCAATGGTTTATACAATTCGAACAAATTTATTGCCCACCCGTCCGAACACGTGGATGCCCGAGAACGCCTTGATGCCGGATATATCCCCTCTCCAAAAAAAAAATCCCCCTGCCAAAACGCCAATAAGCAAATGTGACGCACTAGCTCACGGCAAGTACGAATTGTTCTGCCGAAGCTTGCACGAACCATCAGCACGCTTATACTCCATAGGATCTGCCGGCAGGAACTGGTGGTTGTAGGGGGCGCTGTGGTGAGCATCCTGTTGACGTTGTCTATCGAACAGAGGACGGGTATCTTCGGCAAAGGTCTCCCCATAACCACGTTTGGCGCCTGCACGAGCGGTCTCGGGAACCACACTGTAGGCAGAAACAGGAGCGGGCTCAATGTATTCGGTACGACTGGTCAAGTGGGAAGGCACCGATGTGAGCCTCTCAATCGAGGGAAGCATAGGCGGCAACTTGGTACCCATCTGAGAGGAAGCGTCCGAAACAGGAGCCAACTGCCGAGGGGGCAACGAGTCTCTCCTGTACTCGGATGCACGTCTGTTCATTTCCATGTCTTTCGGACCGGGACCGGGACCATAGACAGAGGGGGATGGCGGCACGGCCATGGCAGAGGATCGCCTGTCGTAGGAATCACGGGGTGTCGGTGGAGGGTTGCTCGTAGCATATTGGGAGCTGGGCCGGCTTGAGTAGCCGTAGCTAGGAGTGGAGTGATACGGTGACGGTTGGTTCGACTGGTACGAAGCCGTGGTGGGCGAAATAGGCGGCGGCTGTGCTGAAGGTTGAGAGTACTGGTGAGGGGGGTAGGGCGCACTGGACGCATCTGATCCAAATCGTAAATGAACGTTGGTCGAAGGGGCCGGTCCGTACGACATGGGGGGCGGCGGCGGCGGTGGCGGCGCCTGGAACGACTCAACAACGGAAGGTCTGCGCTCAGGGGCAGGTGGATACGCAGCGCGGTGTTCACTGCTGTTGCTAGATGATCGAGCTCGGAACTGTTCAGCGTTGCTGCGAATCTCTGGCGTTTGCGTCCTCCTGTTGTTCCTGTATTCGTTCTCGGGGTTGTTCTCGAACTCATTTCCAGTCGGCTTGCCATCACGTCTCCTCATACGGACGTCACGGCGGATCCTGACGCGGCAACCCTGCTCGGAAATAGTCTTGCTTAGGTTCGTGCTCTCCGTGAGGCCTGGGAACTTCTTGGCGCTGAAGACGTTGAAAGGGACAGACTTGACGGCTAGTCTGTACATGAAAGCGGGGTTGAGAGCCTCATCGGCCGCATCGCCCTCGGGGTCGCGGTCTTCCTCCTGCTTGATATCCTCATAGAGATGGAAAGCCAGGACGTAGCGTCCCTCGTGGCGAACTGACAAGTCAGGGAACAAGAAGTATCCAGCTTCGGTAGGTCGATCGAGGTAGGCCATTCCAGACACAGGCATGCCCGTCAACACAGGGTTAGAGGTCGCGGCGGCAGTCTGAACGCGTCCATGAGCCATGGGACGGGCAGGGCAGAGCTCGGCGTAAAGGAAGAAGTTTGCCCTGTAGTTGAACGTGACGTCTCGGGCTTCCTCCCTGGTGTGGCCCTCGTAAACGTGCAGTTGCACGACGGGAGGCGGGTCGACGGGGCGTCGGTCAGCGGCAGCTAGATGTCGAGGTCAGAGGGCAGTCCGGGTACTATCGCAGGCATACCAAGGTGTCTTACACTTCTGGCCCGAACCACATGCACGCGCACGCTCAGGTTGTTGCAGAACCTTCAACTCGTAGAACATTCTTGAACCACTCCTGGTCGGCCTGTCGGTGAAGGTCTCCGACTCTCCAATCGTGTCCACCGGAGGGTGGTGATCAACCACGGGCGCCATGGTGACTAGTGATAGCAAGAGTCGTCGGACAGTAGTAGATGAAAGTGGATATGCTCCGTGAGGGCGGGATTCGACAAAGCAACAGCCGTGTACCAGTCTGGTCGAGCGTTAGAACCCGAGTGACCGACCCAGTGGCACATGCGTTGTGTAGGCCTCAACGACGTCTGCACCGTTCTTGGTTTGAAGAGGATCCAACAAGCTGGATGCTGCCCCGACAGAATGGGACGCAGGGCGTGAGGCCATTTCCACCAGCAGCGACGGACTCACCTGGCACGCAGCAGCACAGGACGGAGGCGTTCCCAAAGATAGCAAATCCTTCACTTCCTACCAAGTCGAGGGTCGGTGTCGGAGAGAGGAACAGCAGCGATGTCGACAAGGACGACTACGGCGTTGAGGTGGTCGAATATCGCAGACGACTCGATGCGGGTGGTGAATAGGAGAAGAGGGAAGAGGGCGACAGGTGGGAATGGGGGTTTGATGAGGGAGAATGATGGGAGAGGGGGACAGGGTGGATGGAAAAAAGTGGGAAGCGAAGGAACGCAATTGGCTTTGGAGGGTGTCAGAGTGTCTTCTAATGGGCCATGGCTGGGAACATGGCTTGGCTGGAGGGAGGACTGGCACGACTGGGGCCAAGGGTGTGGGAATGATGAAGGGGGGACACTGTAGTAGAGGACTGTGTATCTACAGTGTAAGTTACGGTGAGGACCGGGGGGGCACTAGCAAGGGACCAGGGGTAGGGACTGGGACTTGAAATGTTGGAGCAACATGCAAGACCAGACAAATCTAAGGGCGGACGATGGTGGAGAAGGAGTAGAGGACTGGACACTAGAATACCGCACCGGGGTGGGCTGCCTGGGTGTGGGCAAGAGAGGGGACCCAACGCCTTGGACTGGGGGCCAGCTGACTCGGCGGTAATTGGTAGGGACGAAATGACAATGGCGGCCGCTTCGAGGCCCAAACTCAGAACAGTCCGCGGTCCAGTTCCCCCCGGTCTCTGATCCTCACACAGTCCCCCCCCCCTTTCATTGAGCCAACTAAGTGCCCTACTGGATTAGCGATGCGCATTTTTAGTGCCAGTTCCTTATCCTCCTGTCTTGGCAAACCAGAGCTTGCTTTATTCTGTACAGCCTCTGACTAGACTTGTTGTGCGAATAGTGTGCCATCTAGAAAACCTTCTTCAGTCCCGGAGGCGCTGACGGCGCTGATGCCGAAATAAATCGGGCTGGCTCTGGTAAAGGAAAGGTGTCCGGTCCCTCCGACATCATACTAACCCACCGTCGCCAGCCTATTGACAGTGATAAGGACAGCAGGGACAGGTGTTATGACAAGGTATTGATACGCTGTGCCACGCTCGACTGCTTGATGGTTTCTGAGCGCTCTGTCAGTCCAACTTGCCGTCAGTACGAGGTCCAGTAAGTAGTGGTTCAGACAAGGGGAAACAACGCAAAGACATCGAATACCAGATCCGTGATACTGCAGAAGGGCACAGAGTAGGCAAGCGAGCGAGCCATCCGCACCCCATTTTCTACGTTCTAGGTTGTACCCAGTGCGGAAGGGAAGACAAACAACAATTCTCAGTTAGTGCGAGGCAGATGGAAGAGGTAGGGGCGTGTGGCCGACCTAGGAAGGAAGGCAGCAGATGCTGGACTCAGACCTAGTCCCTATCCGTCGAGCACTTCGTCGCCCGCACATGGGGTGAGACGCATGCTAAGATGCTAGCGAAGCGCTGGCTTGGGTTCTTTTGCTGGCGTTTGGCTGTAGGCCGCTTCAGAACTGACATCTGGTGGATCATGTCAGTCAGTATTTGCATCTGCTAAGTGACGATGCCTATCCGTACTCTGCATCGCCTTCCCAGTCTTCCCTCAGCAGCATATCGATACCAGCCCTGAGCTTGAACCGGATCCCAAGCGGAGGGACACCTTGGAAGGTTGTTGCGCTTATTTCCAACCAGTATTACGGATACTTCACGCAATGTGTGGGAAGGTTTGGCTGATTCACAAGCGCTTCGAGCGATCACTACTGATCATCGCCAACCATCCTCCCCAGGGCAGTGGTTAACTGTAGCGTGCACACCAGTCATTAGGCCTGTCTCCCACCGGAGAGGACTCGTAAAGCTCCAGGACCACCCCCGTAGCAGGGCAGAGGCTTCTGCTTTTTTGTCGGCCGTGCCAGGAAAAAAAAAAGGCCAGTGCAGTGCCAGCCCGAAAATGCACAAAGAGCCGGAGTCCCGGGTTCGATTTCGAGGGCGGATCTGCCGACGAATCTGTTGTCGGCATTGTGAGTCTGAGTCCGTGAATTTACGAGTACGTCTTTGAGGCGCAGTCTCAGTCCAAGATACGTCTGGTCCGGCCCTGAGAATGAAGTGTCTCGTACACGAAACAAATATGCGCACTCAGTCAGTCACCGCTGGTCTTTCTGAGCAGTCTGATGAGGGTAGTTGGCTTGATTGTTGGCCAAGCCAGGGTAGAAATAGACGCTTCGCAGACGAGGATGTTTAACAAAAAGGAGTCAGCTTTCTCTTTCCCTTCTCAGTTACCCGAGCCCGGCCCTCACCCGCCAAACCCGCCCATCCAGCCCAGGGGTCTGTTATCCATCCTCCTGCATCTGCAACTAAGGCGCTGGATTGCTGCAGCTTGCAGTCGTTTGGGTGCAGTTGCCGTCAGGCCCCCCTCGCAGGCCGCGACCTCGATGCAGCCACGCAGCTTTCTTGGCCTCTTATGCCGCTCTCGACCGTCGCGCCCTGTACCTCGAATCCAATTGGTATCGGGTCTGCCATTCGTTATTCCCGTCTCCATCTACATCCACCTGGGGCCGGAGAGACCAATCTTGCACCATCGTCTGCCTCAGCCCCTGCCCATCACCCATGCTTGCCATCAACGCAGGCCCTGGTTCGTGCCCAGAGGCTAATCAAGCCCCAGATGCCAGGATCTCGACTACCCTGCCAATGGAAACCTTCGTCTTCTCGAAGGGCCTGTCTTTTGGGTTACATCTACAGTGCGAAAGGGGTGGTTGGCTCTCCAAGGAAAATGGGCCCGATGTGCTTGCCAACTCGCCTCTCTGGTGCAATGAACGTGGTATTAGCCGAGGGCGTTGAGGTTACGCAGACCATTGTGCACACGACTGTGGCTGCAAAAAGACATCCGCCATGGTGAGACATTCGACGTACACGCTGCGAGACCTGCTTTGCATCGCTTCCACTTGGCAAGTCAAACCTTGGAAACATCCCACTCGTACGTTTGGTGCAGTAGAGACAAGGAGAGCAAGCATTTTGCAGCATTTGCCCGTGCAGGCCGCAACGAAAACATTGCCCCGGACTGGCTTGCAAATGTGTCTGGGCGAACGCACCATCTCGTCCGGTCTGCCAATCGTTGACCAAGCTCAATCTCCTATCAGGAGGGAAAGGATGTGCCGTGCCGTAGCATCACACGCCTGGCCGGCACATCAAGAGGCTCAAGTGACCGTCGAGATCCAGATCCTGCCGCACATGAGGCATACTAGCTTCATGTCAAAACATCTTAAGCCCTCGTTGCTTTTTGTGTAAGCACACTTGACGAAGCCCAATTTGCTTGTATGGACCAAATCCAAGTGTGATCTTTTCCACGGGTGGCGCACAAATGGAGGGTATCTGTGCCTCTGGCTGAGTTGAACAAAGTCGAACGATGGCGTTCGTAGCGGGCGTCTGTAGAATTCAGGCATCGGTGGGCTGTCATTTGCTCCATCCCAAGGGGGGGGACATGGGCAAGCAATTCTGGAGTCGGATACTAGCTTGTGGCGGTATCCGTCCCATCGACGCTGTCCCCGAAAAAGCCGAACCCCAGCATTCGACGTCATGTCTTGTTATCTGCCTCAGATTGAGCTTGGCTACGGCGTGAGTCGACCAAAGTTTAGAAACGCTCTTTATCGGTCCCAAAGACGCGCCGTGGCACCCGAACAACCGTTCCCAGCCCTCGCGTCTGTGAGTGTTTTCTCAACCGACGACCCCAGCACAGCAAATGTCGTCGTTGGCTATCTACTGCGATGCCCGTCGCAGGTAGGGAATAAACCATCTGGTGAAGAGTACGACTCGTGGCCTTGGTGGGCCAGCGCAACTGTGTAAGCCTCATTCGCCAATTGCGTTGTTCCCAAAAACGTTCCGTGGTATTGCTTCACGGGAAGTTGAACCTCGAATTCATGAGAAAACGAAGAGAGAAAAAAGGAAATAAGCATAGAGGGGGGTCATGGGGGACTGAATCAGTCGAAACGCTAGTCAAGGGCCCGTCCGAGTGATCAACATCTACCGAGTCTCTAGGCCCCGCCGAGGAGATTTATTTATGTTGGCATTGGCGGATGAGAGGTCACAATGAGAATGGTCAGGGTCAGGGCACACGGGGGACTGTGGGGGGTGGGCTGTTTGGCAAGAGGGCCGATTCCTACGTACACAGTACTAGATACGTGTTGCGTACGCATTTCGGGCCCTTGACTTTGAAGGGCAGGCAACCAAAGAAGTAAGGGGCGGAGCTGATCTTTTCTATGGCCAAATCGTTGGAAGAAAATGGGGCCAAAACGCGAGCATTGTGTGGCGTCATTGAATGCGGCGCAAATGTCCGTACAGCAGAAAGATGCTCAGCACTTCGGTTGCAAAATCGCTCAGGCCGAGGCCTATTCTTGCGGCCTAAAAGCCGACCAGCCGAGGAACCGACAGTGAATCGCCAACGTCCATGTTCTGAGGGCTGTTGAAGAAGGTGATGATATCCGTACATGTATCTGTTGTCGGTGAAGCAACAGCAGAGACAGAATGGGAATCGAAAAGCAACGATCCAAACCGACATGGTCTGGCAGGCGGAGACAAAGTGGATTCGTCGGGACCGAACGCGTTCGCTCTTGGAATTGCCAAGCCAAGATGACGGATTCGTCCCGTCTTTCTCGGGCTTCGACCGGGCGGCGTTTTGAAGAGAGGGAGTGCTGGAATGGGTGAATGGCAAAGCATTGAGGTGCAGCCGCAAATCTCAAAGCCAGCGTTCCCGCCACCCATAATGCCGGGTGTTTGATATTTAGGTTATATATACGAACCTGCCGCGTTTTCGTGACGAGAAGCTGTTAGATTGCTAGTGACGCACGAACGAACAACTTTCGGACGGAAAAACGAAGCGTTTTCTCTCTCGTATCGACTCGGTTGAGAGAGGGAGGATTCGGGGTCGAGAAAGAGTGCCGGAGAAGGCTAGGCCAGGTTGAGGAGACAAGTGACAAGAGGCTAAATCAATTTGCCACTTCCAGTGCCATAGACGTGGATTTTTGCAGGAGGGAAGGTGGACGCTTTGTCCACCATGTCCAGGACCGTAGCTTCGGGAGCTGAGTGAGATGAGGTGAGTGGTCAGAGAGAAAAGAGGAGGTGTCTGGGGTTGGTTACGGATACTATGTATGCCATTCCATGGCATCGGGTAACTGCCATCCCAAGACGTCGTCTCCCATTGGTGAGGCTGATGCGCGACAAGATGTGTACTGTTGACGTTTGAGCCGAAGCCCGAATCTGAGAAGTGGGCGGAAGGAGCAGAGCCCTGCACCGTCCACACACGGGTGGTCCTCGGTCCTGGCAAGGAAAGGAGGGAAAGAGTTGATTGGGAAGAGATCAGTAATTGGGGCAGTAGCCGCCCGTCCCGGCCAGCCTACGTAGCGAGGTGCTGGTCATGGACTTGGGAGCCCTGCGTTGGCTCGGGTCTACAACCCTCACTAGAATCTCATTACCGTCTCCATTGTTTTTTCTGCCAGGATTCGGGTTTCTTACCCGATTCTCGTCTCGCAAAGTACTGAGCGAGTGGGTATTCAGACACGAATGGGAGACGGATACGCTACGGGAAACGTCGCTCACCCGGCGGCCTGAGCGTCCTCTCTAAATATTTTAGCCGACCGCGGGTGATGGCGAGCCCACAGCGAGCACGACCTCCCGTCTGAAGCCCACCGAGCCACTTCAACGATTGCAAAGCAACGACTGCGCACTACGGAAACCCACTCGCCGAGTCAAAACAGGGACAAGTGATGGTGGGTTAACCGCAACCTCTGGCTGGGTCATTCATCTCATTCCAATCGCCTTCGACCTTGATCTTGACCTCGACCTTTGACACTGTGTCCGACGTCGCAGCTCCACCTTGGCCCCACCTCTTACTCCTTCCCTGGTCCTTGTGGCTCCCTCCCAGTGCCAATCAAATACGCCCTCTGCGTCGCCTATCCCTCCTGCTCTTTCCTTGATGAGTTTTGCCAGCGTCCAACTGGGGAGACAGTTTCGACACTATCCGTATACCTGCGATTTCCCTTCCCTTGTAACCCTCCTTCCGTCCCATTCGTCCACTCCAGATGTGACTTGCCCCTCTAGCGAGGACAATCTGGGCACTCTCCATGGTCCGATTCTCAATCACACGCTAATCACAATTCAGCCGCGGGATTTGTACAAGTCCTCCCGGACCACCCCCGGCCGCCGACCATTACGTCGTATCGTTTCTTTAAACGACTTGTTCACCTAATTGGTGCAGAGTCGACGCGTGACATTAATCCTCACGATAACCATCTTTAAACAATCAACAGTTGTGTGGACGACCATACCTTTTAACGTGAATCCAACGTCCATGCTAACCTCGGCGCTGCTCAAGCGGTTTCCCCTTACAATGAACGCTTGAAGCCTCTCGTTCACGAACATTGACCAGCAACCGAATGACTTTGCCAGATCTACGGCCCGGTTGATCACCTACTCATCCCCGATGTCAAAAGCATGAATCAGGGCGCCAGTCACCACATCCACTTGACGGAGCCCGAGGCAAAGATTCGACTCTCGGGCGCCGCACCAACGGCTTTGGGAAATGGTCGACTCCAGCTGGATGGCGAACAACGCCAGGTTATGTCGGGATTTTTTTGCCATATTGGCTAGCCGTGGAAGCAAACACCAAACACCAAACACCAACTGCAGCAATCTGCGAAACCAATATAGGCACTAAAGAAGGCACAGTTTAAGCCCGCTATTGCGCCCTACATGCGCCTCCCCCGAACTTGGCCAGCAGAACGCAAGGCTGGCTCATCCGTGTCCGGGCCATGAGGCGCGACTGGCAGATTGGCCCAGCTACCGGTAGCTAGAGTCTGTTCCAACGACATTGCAACGTGTAGCCGTCGAGGAGCAATTACCTCTCCGCCCCTCTCAAAGTGTGAGACATGGCACGCAAGGGGAAATTGACCGGCAAAGCGCAAGCGAAACACCTGCCAATCCTTGTGTTAAGCACTCACTTGACCCATGCGCCAGAATGGCAATGGCAGGCCACACCAGAACAAACCAAACCTGGCCGCGCTGCATCTCCCGCCAACGCCATCTCGATTGCATGTGGTTTCTTGCTGCCTTTGGGCTTCGCGTTCCCAAGTAAAAGTGAGATGACCATGCCGTGTAACGCGACGAAGAGGCGCCCAGACAAGTTGCTACCGATTTTTTTTGGCGCGGGAAGCTGTTGGGTTGGCTCATATGTAGCCTGCTGTCCCCCGTCGGACAACATGTACCAGATCGCCTTCCGCCAGCCATGTCTTTTGCCCCAACCATCTTACAGGCTCATATTGTCCGTGGCATGTTGGGGGTTTGACCGTCCTGCCTCCTCCTGCTTCATCGAACCATCATATTGTCCTGATTTTGTCACGGTGGCACAACATGGCGCAAATCACACCCCCGGTCGAGAGAGCCCATACCAAACCAAGCAAACAAGTGCCCCGGTCGCCGATATACGGACCAATGTCGCCTCAGGAAAGTCCAGGACTACACCAAATCTTTCTTGCATGCTGCGGTTGTTTGCCAATCTGCAGACTCTCTTGTATAGTGCAAGAATTTGTGTATGCCTTGCGGGAGCAAAGGGTAAATGGCGCTGGCGCTTGCAGCTTTTCATCGTTGCTCTCGTGAGTGCGGCTGAAGCATCCCTCTGCGGACCGAAATAAGACAACGACAGGCAAAAAGGGTACTCGGCGCCGTTCCAAGCACCGCTTCTCCAGAGCATGCAATGGCCTGGTCGAGGAGGCTGCTGTACGAACCCTCTCCGAGCAATGATCCCTGAGACGCGGTCGACTGGCATCGCGCCGTTCCCGAACCTCGTCCCACACTGCTTCTTGAAACCAACCAAATTCACCTTGACTTTCAGCTCCAGCCCTCACTCCAGAAACACAAGACAAGGCCTGGAGCTGCAGAGAATTAGAAACGTGTTCCCCGCAGTCTTCGACGTGAGACACCGGAGCCAACTCGGTTCGTGGCTTGCATTCCACTTTTGCAGTGCCGAACCGCCCCTCCAGGGACTCTTTCTTTGGGAGGTAAATGTCTTGGAATCAGTCGGTTTTGTCGGGTAATAGTGACAGGACCTCAAAGACCGTGTTTCATGAATTTGGGAGGGAAATTGGCGAGTGGTGTTACCTTTTCTACAAGAAGCCCCCGTTCGAGTACGTGGTAACAGGCGGCTGTTGAAGCATTGCCTCGCGCAGTTTTAGCGATGAGGCTTCTTCTTCTGCCTCTGCTGTTTTTGTTCCTTATTGTTCCTCGTGCTTCGCGCGAATTTGGATCGTTGAAACAGAAGGGCCTTGACGAGAACCAGGCTCTCGCCTGTGAGGACTCATGTCACAAACGTTCGGTCGGGCCTCCAAAGCGCGAAAGGACGAGTAGCGAGGCAGGCTCAACCCGGTGCTAGTGTCTGAACTTGTCTTTTCGTCTCAAGAGGTTCTGGTGGGGGGCTTAACGCATTACGGAAAGCTCAAACTCTCTTGAACTACTAAGTGCTTACCAACAATTACTGTTTTTCCCTTGATCTTCTCAGCGTCTCTTGGTAACACCAACTTCATGGTGGAACCACTCGCGCAGTGGCTGCGGTGCGGGTAATCCGTCAGACCATCTATATGTGCGTGTTGAGAAGGCGAGAGGAAGTGAGAAACACTACATCTCGTATCGTGTTGTGTGCGCCGCCAACGCATGAGACTTTTTTTTCCCCTGGCGTTCAGGGTGATAGATATGCCTACAGCCGGCACCCGCGCTCGAGTGCTCCACGTTCCTGTCTTTCGTCCAAAGATCCCCAAGCGGCCCACCTGGAGACGGAAAGGGAGAACAAAAGTCTAGAAAGTCATGAGCTTCGGGACCATCAGAGCCGAAAGCTGAGGGGTGTGGCTGTTCTAGAGCCGGTCGCAGGTTGACGACATCTCTCTGCCATCCCTTGCGGTCCCTGCGGCGGGCCGCTGAGGGATGGCGTCAAATCCGAGAGAGACCACGTGGAACCGCCGAGTCAAGGTCGGGGGAATGTAAGTCTCCGAGGCTTTGGGGAGCGGCTGAAAGTCACGTGTATGACGATTGTCGTGTATGATGATCATGGTGATGTCGTCTCGGGCAGTCCCGATCCCGTCATATCATTGACCCCGCTGCATGTCGTGGGACTTTTGCTTTCTTTGTTTTGGTTTTTTGGAAGGAATATGTCTTGCTCGTGTTCTAGGTTGAGGTCGACTAGGCCAATGGCTCATGTATGTCTTACCTCGGGGGAATCAATTGACCGGACACAAGGTAAGCGTGTCTTCTTCTATGAATTTGGCGAGTGAGGGTGAGGTCTGATGCCATTCTGAACTCGGAGAAGTTGTCGACGGGAGAAACTTGGTGGTGATATGGTCGGTGTTGACTAGAGGTTACCAATGAGTTGCACTCAAAACACCAACAAAGTCAGCCAGTCGTAGAGAAGCTATTCATCGCCTGCTAACTATGAAGTAGTCTACGTCCATGTAGTTTGCAAGCTGGACTGACCTGGGCTTCCAATTTGTGTCTCTTTTCTGCCCCTCCTTTCAAACTTCAATTGTTACCATCGGTGATAATACTACGGGCGAGAGTGGTGGCCTGGAGTCCAGACAGTAATGTGTAGCTGACGTCCTACTGATGTTCAGCATCTGTGTTCAGGGAAAGCGAGAAGATGTGGCATGGGAAATCGCATGGTTGATTTTGGCCTCCACGACACTACGGGACGGGTCCTCGGCAAACTCTGCCAGTTGGATCGATGTCAGATTTGGCGTGGAGATCCGTTGTAACGGTGGTACACAATGTGAGCGTCTTGTAGTGTTCCATCTTCCACTCTCACCCTATGCCTCCAGAGCCTGTGGGTGTTTGTCGGCGAATGCGCGATCAAGAGAGTTGGGGGGCGGCACCCTCAGACACCCCTGATCTCAACGGCATTCATGCGTAGCTTTACGCGCTTTAGCAACCACACTACATCCGCCGTCGACCCGCGCCCGCAGAAAGCGAATAGTCGTCCGTACGTAACGGCTGGTAGCAAACCCACGCTCGTTGATTCAGAATTCACTGTACCCCTTCCACAGCATCAAATATTCAAGCAAGGTCAGGAGGAGTCAGGCCCCGACAGACAAACGACACGGCGCTGTGAGCCCGATTACTGCTTAAAGCGCAACAAAGGCAACATCCACGAGCCAAACACACCGGTCGCATGAAGATTCGTCTCTGTAATTGCAACGTGGTGCCGGGAGCCGGCCCTCAGAGGACGCCTTACACGATGCTGGGCTGCTGGGCTGCTGGGCTGCTGAATCTTTATCCCCTGAGGGAAACATTATTCATACTCCACGTCCATCGACTCCTAGATACTTCTGTGTGCTCGTTCCGTACCACTCTCCAGTGTTCTTAGTGCGTTATCGAACAGCGTTCGTATCCGAGCCTCGAATACGACTGTACAATCCTAACACAGGTAGGGCACGCCTGATGCTCCGGACAGTCGCCAAACAATACATGATACTGATAGAAGGGAGATATGTTCACTATTCCTCGTCGTATATAGGATACCAAAAACCTTAATCCACCCATATGGCAGGTATCTATTCTGTCAGCTGTCCAGGCAGAATGATAAGGCATTCGCGCCCCCTGGCCCGGTTCTCATGACATCGACCCCTTTACAACCGACAATGGCCCAAAGGTTCACTCGTCTAACCGACTCGGAAAAGCCTCCGCTTCTCCTGAAATCGTGGCTTAGGTCATTTGTGAGTCTCGTTGTCGTTTCCTTGACCAGACATCATCAACGACCTGTCCGCTTTGGCGTTGACCGAAGGCTCGGGACCGAGATGCCGGCCCCACTTCGGCCTTCCGCAAACAACTCTCGATCTCTCAATACCTTGCGTGAGACCATATTCCGCCAGCCGAGTCAGAATTTCCAATACAGTGTCAGACGTCGCCGGGTTTCTATGATAGGATTATGACAAGATGCGGAAGCCGGACTGTAACGAACGTAGTCGGAATTGGCACTGTTTCCTCAGTCACCCCTTTAGCATTGTTTACCTAAATGTATACGCCTATAACGGCATTATTTTGTCACAAACTTCTGTCTTTAATAACTAAAAACTAGGCAGCTATTAGGGTACATGGTATATTACACATTATCGGGTTCCACAGCCCGTCAGTCACCTCTGGCTCTCAACAGTACAAGGGGAATCTCGAATAAACAAAAGAGTGAGGGTATTTCCAGTTCATACTCCGCCCGGTCTATGCGCCACATCGCAGTGACCCTCCCTTTCCCCTTCCAACGCCCATTCTGAAACGAGTGTGCTCTTTTTTTCGTACGTAGTGTTTTTGGGGTATCGTGGGAGCGTTGAATCATCTACCTCGACGAAATCTGCCAAATGTCCCGAAGAGAGTGCTGCTCAGACTTGCTGAGCTCCAGCGGGAGTCGCAGTCGGGGCAGGGGCAGGAACCGCCGACTTCTCAGGGAAGTGTCCACCCTGGGGAACACGACCGTACTGAGTGAAGTAGAGGTTCAATGCGTTGTAGTCCCACTTCCTGGAGAGCATGAGGAAGATGACAGCACCGAAGGGGATCATTAGGACGTCCAGGATACCAAAAAAGATGAAATGGGGGGTGACGCCGATCCTGTTGCCGCCCTCAGAAACACCAAATGCAATAGGGTAGAGGAGCCACAGGAGGTTGAAGTAGCCGGAGAGGATCCAGTAGTCTCCCTGGGTTCCAACACGCTTGGCCCCCGTTCTTCCCTCACCAAAGGTCGAGGCGGCCATAACAATGTAGGCGACGGTACCGAAGGCAAAGAATCCCCACTTGTAGTTAGAGGGGGTGTAGGCGGAGACCAGGTAGCTGATGACCCAAACCCAAGAGAGGAAGACGTGCCAGACGATGGTGGCCCACGAAGAGTTGGCAACAAGACCGAGGAGGATGTTGACGACGGGGAAGGCAACAACCCAGTTAATGTACTTGTTGAAGAAGATCTGTCGCGGGGCACCCGAGCGGACGTTGCTCTGGGTCACAATAGACCAGCCGAGATTGGAAGCGTTGGCGAAATATGTGATGGCGCCGACGAGGAGAGCGATGTTAAGCAAGTAGTGGAATATCTTTTCATTGCCTCTGGGTTTATGCGACAAGGCAAAGACGCCGAGCTGACATGTGTTAGCAGAGTCGGAAGGAATTAAGAGACACAAAGGGGAGGACTTACGAAGAAGAGTGAGTAGATCGCAACACAAGCCCATAACCAATTGGATCCATTAACGCTAAGCTGCTCCCCAATACGCGGGAGAGGGTTGACGTTGAGCGCCTCGTTGGCACGCTGAAGAATCAAACCCATAGCGGCGGTTGGTCGAACCAAGTATTGGTAAAGTTGTGTTTCCAGAGGAAACCTCGTCTGACGAGTAGAGAAAAGGTTGGTTTGATATATTTAGAGCTGCGGAAGCTTGTTGATAGATGCACGGGGGTTCAATGCTTGCAATGCTGTGACGAGGGGAGGAATTGTTTGGGGAGGGGAGGAGTAGG
>JAIMZG010001353.1:0-24381 GCA_020466075.1 Colletotrichum coccodes
GGGGTGCGCCCTCGAGTGCTATGGCTGATATGATGGGTCTGTTCGACGCGCCTCCGCCGCAGCAGCAACCGCAGCAGCCGGCAGTCAACCAAATGGGTCAAGGTGCGGGCGGCAGCGGCATGGATGATATGATGAACGGCTTCTCCGGGCTTGACTTTGGAAACACGGGGTCAGGCCAGCCCCTGCCGGCCGCCATGCAATTACACCCAACCCCGCAGACACAACAGCCCAGTGAAGGAAACGGGAAGAAGACGAACGAGGATCTGCTAGGGCTCTTCTAGGTCTGTGACTGATGGGGGGCTGGGTCATCTGGAGTGCAGGCATGTCGTTAGGAGTAGGTTGATATATGACAAGCACGAAGCCACGAAAAGCCTGCTTCAGTTTTTTATTTTCCGCAAACCCAAATGTATATACTCGAAATGGGGATGTCTAGTCCAAACACCTATCGCGCCGTCCTCCAAGATGCCTCTTGTCCCCGATGTTCGATTCGTATCCAGTGTCTCATCTCGTCACAAATGCCCAATTATCATGATCAAGGTAATGTGTACCCCCTCCAACGTCTCTTGCATTCGATCGAAGCTCGGAAGCCCATTCTCCTTCCTTTTCCATCTCCTACTGGGCAACGCCCTCGACTCTACCCCCAACGGTCCCGTTCATCGGAGGCCCCTCGCTTCCGCCGGCAGCCGCCCTATCGCGCTCCCACTCGGCGGGGGTCTGGCACTTTGCGCTCCAGGCGTGGATCTGGGCGATCTCGTCCTTGAGGGCGGCGTTGACGAGGCGGTGGCGCTTGAGGGAGGTTTGCTTCTCGAAGACGGGGGAGACGATTGTCGAGGTGAAGGCCTGGCCGCAGCCGCCTGAAAGAATGACAACAAGGTTAGCGCATTAGGCATGGATGTAGACGGCCATGATGTCCGTGGTCGAAGAGTCGCGATGTGCGCGCCGCGCGACTGCAATGCGCTGGCTTGCTTGCATTTCTAACATGGCGGGGCATGACGTGGGGTTATGATGCTTTGGAGGGGGGATGGATGCCCGCAGAAGAGAGAGAGGGTGTGTGTGGGATGCATACCGGACATGTCTGTGATGTCGACATGGATCGCCTGCAGGCGCTCGGTGAGGACAGCCTTCAGAGAGGCCTCTGTTATTTGGTTTGCCATCGTGTGTGTGAGAGATTGTGCTGCTGGGTGTGTGTTTGGACTCGGCTGGGGTGGTTGCGACGATCGGGTGCCGAAGGAGATGTCGAAAATCGGAGGTGCTTGGGTTTCTGTAGTGGTGGTGGGCTGTTAGGTGATTAGATTGATTAGATGGTGGGGTTCACTGCTGCTGGCTGGCTGGAGTAGTTCCGTCATTCGGTTCCGTTTAGTGGCTTGGTTTAGTTGTCAGGTTGCTCGTGTGCAATTAAGAAACATGACGGGTCACCTTTACCTATGACAGTTTACATGTGTAGGGATAGATTCATTCGTGTGAAACGGACGATGGCTCTCTTACAAGCTTTTGCACATGCACTTGATTAATGGCGGCAACACTCATTCGCACCCCGCAGGATTTACCACCAGGAGAACCCAACTTCCAATGCCTTCATCTTCAAATGCAATGAAGCACACTTTGTGTTATCCATATACAAAGCTGGGCACTGCTGGGTTCATGACTTCTTTGACGACACACATTGCGAGTTCAGGAGATCAATTGACTAATCGAACAAGTTGTTGTCAGGCTGCCAGCATTCGGCAAGCCACGGCAAGGTCGAAGACACAGAAACAACATAGGTCCTCCTCCAAGTACATACAGATGTTCTTGCGATTGCATCGCCAGGTTCTATCTCGCAAGTCTCAGTGCAAAGAATACAGCAAGGGATTCCACGAGATGGCAGGCTGCCCGAGAATCTCCTTAAACTATGCAGTAGCAAAAACATGAGCTGTATCACAATCCTGCCTCCTACCTCGAACCTGCCTTGATTCCAACTGACCAGATGTAAGCGAAGTGCGTTACAAAATAAAGCTACTGAACGTCATTACATGGCGTAGACCAAATGACATGATGGGAGAAGAGTTTGAAGCTTGACTGCGCAAAGTGCAAAAGAATTACGTTCCGAAACCGAGAATCGAACTCGGGGCTATGCCTAACCTCTCATGGGAGATGAGAGGGCATCATGTTGGCCACTACACCATATCGGATTGCCTGTTGGTGACAAGGGTCCAATTGATCATGTACAAGTACTACTGACAGCTGACGCCTCCCTCTTCAAATTCTTTATCCGACTCATGTACGCGCCGTCAACAAGCCCTACTGGAACCCACCGCGGATTGATCCGGTTCTGGAGAGAGATAGCATGAATTGGAAGTTTAGGCAACGCCTGCAGAAAAAAGAGGCAGGGAAACTAGAGTGAGAATGGGAATCGGGCGAGCCACGACTTGGAAGTGGAGGCCTGTGTCATTGCGGAGCTTATGTCATACAACCAAGACACCGAGACGAAGCTCCTGCGAGGGGGAAATCTGAATATGCATTTATTAGGTATTTCAAGCAATCTTGGTCTTGACTTCAACGCCACATCCCAATCGACCAAGCTTTCATTGTTCAAAGTCAAATCGTTCGAGCCGGGCTGAAGTCAACTGAATAGCGTGCGTTCAAACATCGTGTATATGGTTCATTGAGAGTATGCTCACTGGCTTCAGCACCTCTGTCCCTTCCATGAACATCAAGCTTGCAAGGGCATCAACGCATATAAGTCGACGGGCTTGCGGAGCTATACTCACATCTCGACTCCGGCCGATCCACCCCTTAACAGGACTATCAACGACCAAAGCCCATTTCACGACGGCAATTCAACTTCACCAACCCCAGCTTGCAACACCGAAAATGGCGGCCAGCAACAAGTACTCTTCCCCCAGCTTCACCACGCTGGTGTTGATGCTATGCGCAAGCAGTAAGACTCGCCAACACCACTTCGCATAACCAACACACGTAGGCTAACCATCTCAAACAGCTACCCCGAGGAGCTGGCCGATAGAAGGTGGGATAACGTCGGCCTTCTCTTGGGTAACATCGAGACCCCCAAGACCTGCAAGCCTCAGAATCCAGTCGTCCTCCTCACGAACGACCTCACCTACACCGTCGCCGAGGAGGCCATCGAGAAGAACGCCAGCGTCATTGTCAGCTACCGTAAGTCTCTCATCGTCTCAAGCTACACCGGCTCCTTCCTGACCTCACCTCCCAAGATCCCTTTATCTTTTCCGGTCTCAAGTCCATCACGACGAAGGACCCGCAACAAGCAACCCTCCTGCTCCTCGCCGCCAACGGCATCGCGGTCTACTGCCCTCACACTGCCGTCGACGCCGCCCCTAACGGTCTCAACACCTGGCTCGGCGACATCGTCTCCGGCGGTCCCTCAACCTCGTCATCCACGCCGTCCCCATCCACCCGCACTGTCATCAACCCGCTCTCCTCGCCGGCCCCCGCGGGCTTCGAGGGCTCGGGCTACGGCCTCCTCTGCACCTTCCACCGACCCGAGTCCCTGGCCGAGATCATCCGCCGGGTCGCCTCGCGCGTCGGGATGCGCCGCGTCATGGTCGCCTCCCCGGACCCGGCGCGCATCTCGACGGCGCGCGTCGACGCCGTGGCGGTATGCGCAGGCAGCGGGTGGGACGTCGTCAAGAACGCTGCGGCCGACGTGGTCGTGACGGGCGAGATGAGCCACCACAACGCGCTCAAGGCCGTGCAGGAGGGCAAGACGGTCGTGACGGTGTTCCACAGCAACTCGGAGAGAGGGTACCTGACGGAGGTGATGAAGCCGTTGTTGGAGGGCGAGCTCAAGGAGAAGGACAACGGCGTTCAGATCCTCGTCAGCGAGGCTGATCGTGATCCGTTTGACATCGTGGACATCTCTGAGCTGTAAGCAGCCACGGCTTGAGGATTGACTGAGTGGCCGCTGGAAAGGCGAAGAAAAAGGCTTACGTGCGGCCAAAGGAACGCCCGAGCCAGCCACCTTTTTGAAATATAAATCATACAAAAACCAATCATCGATCAGTCGAAAATTCGGCTTCAAGCCGCCTATGCATCATCTTACGTACTCGTCGAAGGCTAAGGGGGGCACGATGTAAGCTTGGCTGGGCCTTTGCATAGTTTCGCCGTACTCAATTGGTGCTTCGCGATGTCGAATCGAACTGACCGGCGATGATGCGAACAATGAATTAAGCCTTATTGACTCGAGCAATGCTCCCCAACCTTCAATTTTGAGATGATGAATCTGTTCCTTGCTTCCGATGCCTAACGCCAGAAACTCCCTCGCTATGCTGTCAGCATCTCAATGTCAAAAACACCAAACGGGTCCTCATGAGCTGCTGCTATCCTTGGACTTCCTCTCACTACTCTCTCCAGTGCCCTCCTTCAGTGCCGCATTCCCCTCCTCGAGACACTCAACCACATCCTTCCCGCCGACCCCCTTCTGCTTCCAAACCTCCAGCAGCCGCCGCGGCATCTCCCACTCCCTCTTCGCCTCCTCGAGTTTTCCCTCCCTCACCAGCCTCCTCAGTTTCTCCGGCGTCCCTAGCACCTCCTTGGCAAGCTGTCTCGTCCTCTGCGGCCCCGCTGCCGCAGCCTCGCCCTCTCGCTCCTTGGTCTCCGGCGGCGCGACAGTCTTGCGCAGCGCTTCGCGGATTGAACTTGCCTGGGCGTATATGCCCGCAATCGCCGGGTCCAGCGTCGAGGCCATAGGGTTAAGGGGGTCCATGTTCGCGCGCATCTGTTCTCGCACGTCTCAGCAATTCGATCGTCTTCCCACATCATCTCCCCACTGCAAAAGCTGCTTCGAGCAACTCACCTTTCGGATCGTCTCCGTCGCGGAGATGAGCTTCGAGTAATTGTCATACACTAAAGCCTTCTTCTCCGCATCCAACGCCCGAATCTCCCCCAATACACGCGTATAGACCCGTAGCAAATCATCGAGCGTATTCTCCGCCAGCGCCTTCCTCACGTACGCCTCAGCATTGAAGGACGGGCTGTCTAGTTCGCTGGGCGGGACTTCAGAGTTTTCTGCAACGCCACCACGGTCGGGTGAATCCTCCGTCACCTCGAGCGACGGCGCACCACCGGCGGCTTTTTTGAGGTTGTAGTACTCGCGGAGTGCAGCCCGGTTCGCGCGCTTCGAGGGCCCTGCCGCCGGTGGGCCTCCAAGACCATTGCCGAATGTCGCAGCGGAAATTGGGTTCGGGGAGCTCGTTAGGGAGCGTGGTGCGTCGAGAGAGGGTCTAGTCGACGACGTCGGGGTGTTTGGCTGTGCTGAGACGCGGCGGGTGAGGGCGGGCGGTTCGCGGGGGGACGCGATGGTTGACATTTTGGCGAAAGGATATGCCTTTCTTTTGAATTCTATCGTAAGCTATCCGTTTTGGACTTATTCAAAACCAAATCAGGAGTGTAATCAAGAGTATGGGATGGGTTCGTTTAACTCAGGATAGTGACAGATCGGAGGAAACGAGGCTGGCGTTGATGGACGACGGGGATACATGCGATAGGCCAGCGGGCAAAGCTCCTGTGGGGACCCCCTGAACTTTAGCTGCAGGCAAGGCTGCGCTAAGTGGCACATGCCATTTCGGGGATCTACAGTGGGGTTCATACTCCTAGGTGTGTCGGGGTTCCAAGCACTTGGGGTAAGTCTACCCCACTGAAGCTATTCCCACCTTCCAACACATTGTTTTCATAATCCTCACAAACCTCGCCTTCGTGATGTGAAACACCACCCTCAAATTCCACACAATGGACCTGACCACCCAAATCCGCTCCGCTTTACAGTCTCAATTATTTCTGATCCCCTCGGTCCCCTGGACGACGACCCTGACCTCGCGTGTCCCGACCCCTCCGCTCCCCTCCCTCATCGCGACCGCGAAAGCGCGCCTCCTCGCCTCAGACCTTACGACGGCGGACCTTATCGATGCATCCGTTACCGCGGCGCTCCCTCCCACAAACACCGAGACACCCGAGGCTGTCCTACAGAATGATGTCCCCTGTCAGGTCCTCGACGTCGAGAACCTGAGCCTCTCGCGCTGGGAGCAGGTCGAGGAGCTCGAGGCGGTGGCGAGGGGGGAACAGACAACGGGTCGGAGGGTGGTGAGGCTCGCTGCGCTCGAGATTCCCGAGTACGATAATTTCGACGAGGGATCTGGTGCCGCTGCTGTCGGTGGGGGTAGGACCACGCAGCAGCAGCAGCAGCGACGGAACGCGATGCATAGGCTCGTGTTGCAGGATTGCAAGGGGCAAAAGGTGTACGCATTGGAGCTCCGACGTATCGACAGGATCAGCATCGGGAGCACGAATATTGGTGAGAAGTTGATGCTGAAGAAGGGAACGGTTGTTGCGAGGGGCACAGTGATGCTTGAGCCGGAAAATGCGTGATGCTTGGTGGGAAGGTTGACGCGTGGCAGAGGACGTGGGTTGAGGGGAGAATGGCGAGATTGAAGGAGGCCGTTGACGCTGAACGAGTATGACTCTGGGCGGGGGTACACGGTATAGCATCACTCGGAGTCTGGCATTGATACCCTTGGACTGTCTGTTGACAATGCAGAGCAGTCGGTGCTCCCATTTAGTTTTTCTTCTGGAATTGACGTCTTTTAAACAAATACAAGTGGCTTTCGTGGCGAGAAATCAATGGGATCAGGCCTGCCATCGCCCTGAGACCGATCACATGCGTCCACGCCTCCGGACGCTGACCCAGAACCCCGTTGCATACAAGATTTAGTGGCCGTAGACCGCATCCCGCAACGAGTTCCATCCATCAGCCTTCCAAGGCGACAAGAAAATGGCTGTCTGGGCATCAGCAGCGACTTCCGTACCTGCGTATGCGTTGGCGAGATCCTCCGCTTCGAGCGGTCCTTTCGGCGGCGCCCCCTTCTTCGCCACTGTCAAAGCCATCTCCGCAGCATGCTGCTCTCCACCAAACTCCGCCATGTTTGACCAGCCGTGAGGCAAGTGGGGGTACAGCATGATGTCCGTCTGGATTTGGGTCATGACATCCTCGTCCGCGCTCGTCTGCCCAAGCTTCACGATGGCTCCAAGGACCTCTCCGATGTGTGACTGCTCAATATCTCCAACCTTGTGACTGGTTCGGAGGCCTTGGAGCTCGGACACCACCGCTTCAACAGACTCTTCGTCGTTGTCGAGAATAGCGATGACTCCGAGAAGGAGGACTGACTGGACATGATCGGGTTGCTTCTCAATCACATCGAAGAGAGCGCCGCGAGCCTTCTCTCGGGAGTCATCTGCGCCTGTTGCCCACAGAACCTGTGCAAGGAGGCAGACGGCATCGGGGTTGTTGTCGGATTCCTCGAGCGCGGACTCGAAGCACAAAAGCGCCTCGTTTATATCCTCACTGTAGTACCGCGCTAATCCGACTGTTAGATGGGCGGACAGACGGGCCTTTTTGCGCTCTTCCCTGGTCAGCTCGTTGTCGGACTCGTCGTTGCTCAGCTGGATTGCCATCTCGCCGCACTCGATGGCCTGCTCGTATGCGCCGGAGGCTAGGTACGATCTCGCTAGGTCGGTCTTGGCCAGCGCGAACTGCGCCAGAGCCTGCGGCGATTCCGTCACTTCGTAGTCGGCTTCCAAGATGCCGCAGAGTTTCTCCAGAATCTCGACAGCCTTTACGGTATCTTTCGTTCGCTCGAGGAACATAGTTGACAGATGTCCGTATGCCAGGTCTTGGGGCTTCAAGTTGTGGAGCTGACCAAGAGCAAAGATCGGCTGGATGAGGGACGCCATGTTGGTGGACGTCGTGGTCAGGATGTGGTCGAACACAGCCACCGAGTACTGGCGTCTGGTGAGGACGGAAGAAGCCTCGGCAATTTCCATGGCATGGGTGAACAAGCCTCTAGCTTCTTTCGTCTTTCCGTAGAGGAGAGCCACAAAGCCTTGACCGAGCCAGGCATGCGCGTAATCAGGATCCGTCGACTGCGCCCGGTTGAAGGCCTCATTTGCGAGCTGCATGTCATTCTGTAAAAGTGCCAGCGTTCCAAGGTTAGTCCATGCTGCCGGGCTTCTCTCGTTCAGGTGGAGGCTTCGAACGAACGAGTGCTGTGACACTGCCGGGCTGATTTCGCTGGTAACGACACCCAAGGAGTTCCAGAAGTCGGAGTTTCCGGCTTCGAGCTCGATGGCTCTCTTGAAACACTTCATAGCAGTCTTCAAGTACACGCTTGACTTCTTCCTGATGCTCGAAGGCAAACAGATGTGGGCTCGGTACTCAGCCCAGCCCAGGTTGTAGTAAGCAACTGCCTGAGCATGGGGGTCATTGGCCGAGACGTGGATGGCTCGCTTGTGACATAGTATTGTTGCATGAATGCATCTCGTCAAGTCAACGCCAAGTCTCTCATCTTCGGAGAACAGACCCTTGGCAGAAACGACCCCTGTGCCGACATTGTCCACATCCGCAAAGATGGTATAGGCCTCCTTGTCGCCGCCATCGATTAGTGTCATGATTGACTCTGCGGGGAAATCGACCGCTCGATTTTGAACTGCAGAGAAGACAGAGCAAGCATCAGCGAGTGACTTCCAGAAATTGAAAGTTCCAACGACACTGGCGGCTGCCTTTGATGCAAAGTCGACGGTATCAATGGCAAGGTGCACTGCCTTGCCAAAAAGTCCCTTTTCGACGCAATCCAGCGCGTTGTCTACCATAGTCTGCATCAAAGCAATGGCAACTCCGTCCTCGTTGGGGCGACTGTCAATAACATTTTGGTAGAGGGTAATGGCGTCATCGAATTCAGCCAGTTCACGCTTGACATTGGCAAGCATGTACTTGGTGAACCATGTGTCACCGAGTACCTCGGCAGGGATAGTCTCTTCCAGCTTTTGTGCATTGAGAATGGCCTTTGTGGCTGCGATGTATCGGCCTGAAGAGTAATAACTCTCACCCAAACCAACCCAGGAGTGGTAATCCTCTGGATGGATTCTCAAGGCCGACTGGAAAGACACAATGGACTTGTGGAAGTCCTGCTTGTTCAACTCTGCAACACCCAGTGCAGCAAAGGGCCAACTGATGCCCTTCCTCTTCGAGCCCGGAGGCGGTCTGACTTTGCCAGAGTCAACCACACGTTGGGCCACAAGCTCGACTCGGTCCCAGTCGCCTTCATCCGCGAAAGATTGCGCGAGACGCTTGGCGGCTTCTACCTCGGAGGAAGAAAGCTCGACAGCCTTCTGAAAGCAGCGCCGGGCTCTCTTCTTGTCTTTGGCGTAGTCAGCGTAGTAGACGCCGAGGCTGGTATAGGCTGGCGCGAAGTTGAGATTGTTCTTCAAAGCGTCCAGAAAGTACGCATAAGCGCCCGTACGGCTCTTGCGGGCTGCTTTTGATGTGTCCAGGTTCCAGACGCAGGAACCCAGTCGGTACTGTGTTTGTGCGAGAAGTTCCTTGGAAGGCGGTGATATCTTTTCGATGAGAGGCAGGGAGTCCTCTAATTGTGCCTTGGCCGTTTCGTAGTCCCCCTTTAGTGCTTGAACCCATGCAGCTTCGGTCTTGACCCGGAGGTTAAAGGGATCTCTCTTCAGGGCGCGTTCGAAGAAGTCGATTGCGTCGTCGTAGTCCTCTTCCTCTTCGTAAATGAGTCCAACGCCAATCAACGCTGCAGTGGATGACGGGTCGTGACTAAGAACTCCCTCAAAGAGTGCCTTCGCTTCGGTATGGTGTCGAGGGGACTGGTAAAAGACTAGAGCCGTGGCAAGGTACAAGGAGTAAGCATCGTGGGTGTTCTGGAAGGTCATGCCAGTCTTGGTTTTCTCCGCCTTAACATAATCCATTGACTTGCGCATCAGCTCCACGGTGATTTCGTATTCCTCTAGGTGTTGGTAGTACTCTCCCATCAGGCGATGAGCGAAAAGCGAGTTTGATGTGGTGATGCCCTCTGTCATCATCAGGATTCTATCCTGCTCTGTCAACGGCACCATAGACACACCACCTCCTTCGTCGTCCTCGCTCTCGTCCTCGGTTTCTTCTGCCTCGAGTGTCGCTGACGTTGCTTTGGGGAACGGTGAGATACTGCTGGTCAAAAAGCCGGTGATAACCTTGTAGAGATCGGTTTCGGGGAAGAAAGAGCAGTAGTCTCTCAACATGTTGACATCCCACTCCTTGATCTCCTTTGCATCCTTCCAGTCGATGGCAATCTCCCAGGCCAGTCTGAAGGGGTGCTTGATGATGACCATATCGAGAGCCAGTTTCAAGACAGCTTGAAGAGCCTGGCCCTTCTCTGGGCCAGCATGTGCTACCAGCAGACGATCGTAGCAGTACTGAAGCAGCTTTTCTTCGTATTTCCGCCGGAGTTCATCATCGTTGGTCCAGTTGATCAGCTGCTGGTAGACGAATTCGAGCTTGCTCTGACTCATGACTTCACGCTTGACTTCGAGGGTCACCTCATTCAAGCGCGCGCCGATCCTTGTCCTGCGCTCGCCGATAAGAGTGTTGATGCGCTTCTTCTCATCGGCCTCGATTATTTGTGCCATCGTTTCGTAAGTCTTGGCTGGGTGCGGGACCCGTCCCTCGAGAGCAGGATAGATGGGGCTTCCCGGGAGAATGACGCTGAGCGCTTCGACGTATTGCGAGGTATCTCCTTGAGACCTCGCGAAATCGATAAACTTGTCAATAACATCTTGGCATTTGTACATGTCGTCGGCATCCCGGTAGATCTCTGCCAAGCTGATGGCAGCTTGCTGATATGCACTCAGGCGTTTGCGGTCCTGCTTCTCGTAGAGTTTGATGAGGCCTTGCCACGCCTGGCTGTCTTTCGGCCGCAGTGACGAAGCAGCCTTGTACGCCTTCTCGGAATCATCGACGCGGTTCTTCTTGTCAAACGCAAAAGCTAGGAAGATGGTACTGCAGGAAGTGTCAGCAGCCTCGCTGACGGGAGTGTGAAAAAATGACGATTGCGCACGCTTGGTAGTTTTTTGGCTCTCGCTCAACGAACTCGGTTGCCTTCTGAATGGCATCGTCCCATTTCTGTTGCTTCACGGAGTCGCCAATGGCCTTCAGGGCAGCCTTGGCACCTGACATTTTATCTCGTGACCAGGATCGCGAATCATGAAAGTGCGGTGTTCTTCTAATGGCGGGGCATCACCGTCGTGCTGAAAGGTGGAGGACGGCTGACTGAACGCGCTGGTGAAGGGATACCGAGACCCAAACTAGGTGATGAAATGAGTGCTTCACAGAAAACCCACAGGTTTGGCGTTGAAGTCCGGTAATGTGAGATTTTGGTCGGCACCTTCTCTGTGTGGTATGAGCAGGAGCTCAGTGAGGTATGAGCTGTCTGTGGTGAGCGCTACGGAGGGCAGCGCCCCACTAGCGCCCCACCGACACCTCTCTTATTACATCATGCCTCGCATCTAGCATTGCAGTTAACCTAGCATCGCGATAAGATAAGGAAGGACGTTTTGGGCATCTCCACTGGGGCACGACTTCCAGAGCAGCAGCACTCTAATTTCGAGTCTTGTTTATCTTGATTTCTACGGACCACCCAATAACTTCACACAGAAGACTGCATGCATCCTTTCGTTCGAAAAAATCGGAAACATAAAAAGAAATGGGCACGTCATCTGCTACCGGCAGCGGTATATAAACGTAAACATGTTGCTCGCCGCATCACCACGAATTACATCACTCGCTTAGTCCCTCTCCGGAACCGATTCGACCCCTGAATGTGTAGACTCGGACTTGCTCCAAAACCTCATAAGAGTATTCCTCCTGCCTGATGCATGGGATACATGGCCACTCGAGTTTGAGTGCCGGGTGAATATTGTCGAAGAAGACGTATCACTAGACTCTCGAGGCGGTACTAGCGCATACTCTTGGAGGAGCCGCTTGATCTCCGACCCAGCCAGCCCTGAGTTGTTAGCCGCTTGGAAAGCGTTTCTTCCGTTTGAATCGGTGAGGTTAGGATCTGCTCCATGGGATATCAAGTCTTTGACCATTCCAATCTTGCGGGAGCTTCTTGTCGCTACAACCTGGATGGCAGCGATTAACGGGGTGCACACGTTGGTGCTGCTTAGGTAGGGTGACGACGTCGTGCCTCTCTTTGTCTGGTGATAGATATTGGGGTCTGCCCCCTGGTCCAATAAGAACCGAACCATCTTCTCGTTTCCCATCTCGCAAGCCATGTACAGTGCGGTCTTGCCCGACTTGTCGATGATGTCCAACAGAATAGGGGTACTGTCGAGCAGAAGCTGGGCCACGTTGACACCACCAGACTTGCTTTGGCACCGGTGGAGTGGACTGAGACCTGAGCTATCGTAAACATCGGCCTGAGCACCGTTTCGTAATAGCAGACCAACACTATCCCGATTTCTCGTCGAGGCCGCAAGCAGCAAGGGCGTCGAGTCACCGAGACCGCATCTAGTTTCGAGGCTAACAACATGACCCACCATCTGCCTCAAAACCTCGATATTTTCATCTTGGGTGGCTTTGTGGAGTGGTGTTGTCAGCTGGTTAAAATCGGGAGTATCGAATCGAAATCCGCTCGGCATATCAATATCAAAGCCGTTTTTCTGACACCAAGCAAGAGCTTGCGACAGCTCCCCCATTGATGACGGCCTTCTGGGGTTTTGAGAGAAATCTGACACTGGTGGTGATGCTGGTTGACTGTTCAGGGGTATAGTCACAGTGTTGACCCAGACTTCTACCCCCCGTGCTTCATCAAAAGCTCCGTCAAGTTGCAGGGCTTTAATATACAAGTCGGCTGTTTCTTGTACCAAACTGACCGGCATAGGATCCTGAGTCTTTCTGCCCTCGAGAGCCCGACTGAGAAAAGTTTTTGCCTGCTTCAGGCTCCCAAGCTTGATGTAGAGGCACCCAAGGTCGTGATACAGGCGACTACGGCGCTCAACATCCTTGAACTCCTCGGGTTGTTTCACTTCTTCTTGCAAGAGTTTTTGCAGTATCGTTTTTGCTTCACTGGTTCCCTCTTCCGTCTCGCTTCTCAAAAGAATATGAGCAAGTCTCTCTTTCATGGCAGCCTGCTCTGGGAAACTGAATTCGAGGTCGTAGCCTGGTTGGCTCAGCTGTTCTCGGATTTCGATGCCCCTCTTCTGGTAAAGAGATGCTCGAAGGAAGATGCCGCAGTTCATCAGTCGATCAACTATTTCCTGGTTCGCATCGTACTGGTGGCTCAAGATATCTTTGCTTGGACCGTCGGGATGGTCCGGCTCCGGATCCCAGTTGTCCGAGCTAATGTCTCCAAGCTGCGTCCCTTGTAATTCTCGGTCAATCCCTAGGGGCAGTTTGGAAAGAGACGAGCCGAACGATATGAAAGAGTTGCTTTGGTCTGCATTTTGAAGAGTGACTGCAGCTGCGACTTCGTCGGCTGACATCCGCCAGGCCTGGATCTCTTTCGTCACAGACAAGGAGTCATCAACTCTAGTTTCAGTACCATCCTCCCACTCAACTGAAGATCGCGTCTGGCCTGTGACAGCCTGTGGAATGAGGTTTGCAGACCGAATAGCGTCAGTCAACTTCCTGATCTCGACATGAATTTGGTCCCGAGACTCTTGCTGGGTCCACAACGAGCCCCTTGATAAGGTCAGTCTTTGGCTTCACTACGTCTTACACTCTCGCACGGAGAACTACTTACAGCGACAGAGTTATGAGACTAAGTTGAAGAACTTGAGTGTACGAGGCAATGTGGGAAACAGAGTCCCGGATAACATTCGACTTCAAGGTCATAGAGAAGCTTGCTCTAGCTCTGTCGATTGGTCCCGGATTGTTGGCCAGCTCTGGAAGTTCTGCACATAACCTGTCAAGCGAAGATTTACATGATTTAAGAATCCTGTAAATATCTTGGTGGTGCCCTCTTTCAAAGGAAAGCTGATGCGGGTGCTGGTGTAGGACTCGAGCCACATTGCGCAGAGCAGCGTTCAGGTTGCGGATTGTTTCGAGGAAATCGGAAATACTCGAGTGGACGGCTCTGCTTTCCTGCACGAACTTGCCGGTGCCTTCAATGATTTTGCCGGCTATGCCAACCAACTGAAGCGTAAACGCGGCAATCGAAAGAGGATCAACCATGTTGGCCACAGTAATTATATCGTAAGAAATGTTCTTTCTCCCTTCTTTCTCAGTCGCCCGAGCCGCAACAACGTCCGTTGAATTTGCGGTAGTAGATGCGAGATAGTCCTAAATGTCGTTTTTGGTACATTTTCTGGACGCTGTGGACAGACTTGCCGTGCGAAGGACAGGCGACAACTGAATAACCTACCAGAAGTGGCCAACAGCAGAGGCAGGGGGTATTTATTCGAGACTCTCCTCTCCCGAAGGGTGAGTTAAACGTCCTGCACCACCTCCGATCAACAGATGGTGGCCCAGGTTAGTCTCATCCGCCAAGGTACAGGCCATTGTCCTGAATCCTGGGTGGCATGGCCACAAAAAGCGTCGTCAGGGGCACAAAAGAGACAGCTGCTGTGGCATGTGTAACCGCGTCGCTCATGTGGGTGTCGTGCTGCGGTTCCCCGAGGATTTGCTCCCCGAAGCCCTACCGGTTTGTGGGTGTCTCTAACGCGGCGTAAGAATCAAGCTTGTTTCTGCCACCATTCCCGGTCAAACACCCAACCAGCCGATCGCATCCACTGCTACCCGCGGGGTATCTCGCTTGACTGGGGTTTTAAGCTATTGCAGTAGGCTTACTCCAGTTCATCCCTATCGCCAAGGGCGAACTCGATCTTGGCTCGCACCTATGTGGCGCAGCGGGACATGGAGCAAATCAACTACGATAATTAGTTTGCCTGTTCCCTCCGTGATGACAATTAATGGTTGGGGATCTGCAAGTGCAGCCCCAAAGGAACTGCATACGCCCTCGGTGAGGACACTCATTGGCCTGGGCAAAGCCACCCTGTAAGTGCTGCCTGGTGTGGTGCATCTACAGCCTGCTCCCAGATCGACTGGAATTACAAGGAATTGAAGTTTCAAGAGGTTGGCATATTTGTGCCCGAGACGAGGCTTCATCTAGGACTTTCTCGGTAGACATGAGAGATTTTCTTCACCGGACCTCCATGGCCAGAACCATGTTCGACAGCTTGATGACCTAGAACTTTCAGCTGGCAATGGGCAATGCTGCTGCGGCGTAGAGAAGAACCAGAGCCACGAGATGAGTTGCCAGGGAGGTCCAAGGATCAGCTTCGCCACCACAGTCCTACACGAAGCCACAGGAACATACACCAGTCTGTACGGGGGATATACGAGTCGACCTGTACTATACCGACGATCAGTCACCGAAAGGATTCAGATGACGACCTCGTGCATGGCTGCCGTCTGGTCGTGCACCGCCAGCCGAGGGAAGCGTGGGTAACAAGGCAAGACAAGGTCCGACAAGGTGCAGGACGGAACACTCGATTCTATTGGAGCCAACGGCCTCACTTTTCAGCCGACGGTTCGTGTTGTCTCGCATTCGTTGTCAAACTGTGAGCCTTAAATGAATACAACACCCGGTGAACGTTCACTTGCGTCGACATGGATCTGGCTCGCGACCCATCTCAGCCTTGGCTCCTTGACTGCTACTCAACATCGATCTGTGCTCATCAAACCTGCCAATGCCCTCTGTCTTGTCACTCAGACCTTCGGCATGGATGACATAGACACCATCAGACAGGTCGAGTCGCACTCTGGCCGTGAGCGGCTAACCACACAAGCTCATCGTCGTCGGATAAACGACCGAGCAGTAATCGAGAATCCTCTGGGTACGCCTATACAGCTCTCATTTGTAGATCGAACAACGTTGTCTTTGTGGTGTCTGACGTTCATTCCTCTATGCTAATTACATACGGCAGCCAATTACACCGACGAGCAACTGGAAGCGGATGTCGAGTCTTTCGCCGAGAGAAGTCTAGGGGTCAGCAAGGTAGCTCTTCTCAGAGCCGCACGCGTGGCCAAGGACATCAAATTGTATGATGAAGTTGCCAGAAACTCCAATGAGGACGCCAACAAAGAACTCGCAGTCCAATTGACGAGGGATGAGAAACTAGCACTTGTCTGGGAGCGTGACGTCCCGTTCAGCGAAAAGGGAATGTGGACGATCATCATCACAGTATCTCTCGCCGCGTTTCTGCAAGGTGATTATATCCCAGTTTCCATATGAAAGGTGTGGTACTAACAAAGCACCAGGCCATGTCCAAGCCTCCTTCAACGGCTCGTCGCTCTATGATGCAGAGTTCGGTCTCGACACGACCGCCGAGAAGCAAGACAATGCCGCAACTGGGAGCCACGCTGAGCTAGGAGCCGATGACTGGAAGCTCGGGGCTGCGAACTCGTCCCCATTCCTATTTGCCGCGGCCTTGGGCTGTCCCCTGGCGTTGCCCGTTAACCATTATCTGGGCCGCAAAGGAGGAATGGTCGTCGCCGCTTTCTTGATTTTCGTCAGCTCGCTTGCCTCAGCCTTTGCGACAAGCTGGCAGCAACTTTTTGGTATCCGTCTGATTAATGGAATCGGTGAGCATAACGCAATCTCAGTTCCAAAGAAGCATCATTGACAAAGGCAACAGGCATGGGTATCAAGGCCGTCAGCACCCCTATTCTTGCCAGCGAGACCGCTGTCGGTTTCTGGCGTGGAACATCCATCCTCGCTTGGCAGCTCTGGGTTGCCGCGGGAATGATGGTTGGTTTCGCCTTCAATTTGATATTCGACACCACGCCGGAGTCAAACAAGAGGCTGACCTTTCAACTGACGGTGGCAGCTCCCATGGTCCCTGCGCTAGCGCTGCTGGTGTTTGTCATCTGGTTCTGCGATGAAAGCCCGCGATACTTGATGCGCGTTTCGAGTCCGAGCTACAATCCAAAACGAGCGTACTGGATCCTCAGGAAGCTGAGAAACACCGAGCTGCAGGCACTGCGGGACATCTACCTAGTTCATAAGTCTCTCGAGCAAGAAGAGTTGTCCAGCGGGGACACGAGCTCCCAGCCAGCACAAGACTTCATCGCGACCGTCGCAGGGTTCTTCCGACAATGGAAGCAACTGTTCCTCGAGCGACGGCTACGAAACGCTCTCATCAGCAGCTCGACAGTGGCCCTTGCGCAACAGCTCTGCGGCATCAACGTCCTGGCGTTCTACTCGGGCACGCTCTTCAACCGCGCCGGCGTGGAGAAGCGGACTTCGATGATCTTCAGTCTGGGCTATGGCGCCGTGAATTTCATATTCGGCCTCCCCGCCATCAGGACGATCGACACGCTGGGCCGGCGCAAGTGGCTTATGCTGACGCTGCCCGTGATGGCGCTCTTCATGCTCCTCGCGGGTGTATCCTTCCACATCCGCGACGACGCGCCCGGGTCGCGGTCGTGGCGCTCTTCATATTGATGTTCGCGGCGGCATACTCGCCCGGTCTGGGCCCCATCCCGTTCACCTACGCGTCAGAGAGCTTCCCTCTGTCGCACCGCGAGGCAGGTGCGGCGGTCGCCATCGCGGTGAACCTAGGCTTCGCGGGTTTGCTTTCAATGTTCTTCCCGCGGATCAACTCGGGTTTGGGGGATGGCGGGTCGCTGTACTTGTTTGCGGGTTTGAACATCCTCGCATTTGTGATGGCTTTTCTGCTGCTGGAGGAGACCAAGAGGCGGAGTCTCGAGGATCTTGATTTGGTGTTCGCGGTTTCGAAGCGCAAATTCATGAGGCACCAGATCTCCGAGTACTTGCCGTGGTTCTTCAAATATTATTTCCTGGGGAACAGGGATCTTAAGCCGAGCTTGTATATCGACTTAATCTGGGGATCCCGTGGGGATGGAAGGCAGCGTGTTGAAGATGCGGAAGGGGCGGGGCGAAGGGTCAGCTCAGAGTCGGACCGAGACAGTACACATGCTTAGAGGATCTAATTGAGTGATTTGAGTGGCAGCATTGTTGTGGCTGAGTTCTGACGTTGAAGGTTGCGGTGTCCCTAGTCGATCCTCCGGTGGGAAATTGGCCCGTACCTACAACATCTGTACGCGTATACGAAACAAGTCTGACCGCGTTAATGTTTAGTTCGATGGCTTCTGGCCGTTAGGCATTGCTTCAATAAGATAGGTAGGCACACCGAAGCAGCCAACACGCACTGTTAGACAAGGAAAAGGATCGATGTCATATTCGCATTATTAAAGCTTCAGTGGCGTGGTGTATCATCACCAACTTACCGCTTAGCCGGTCCGTGTAAGTGTGTGAGTGTCACCGTCTCAACATCGCGGAGCCCGTGGCCGGCTTGACCCACCCCCACTCATCGCTTCCCCGGATATTTGGCGGCGTCGACCCGGAGTTCAAGCGAAAGCCAACGCCACGAGGCCCCGCCCAGCCCGCTTCGGCCGCGCGCAGACTGCGATGATTGGTCCCACTGTTAAACACGAAAACGAGCGAGAGTGGCAGGTGCAGTCACGCAGACACTTCCCCGTTCAAGCCATTATCCATCTACTGGATATGTCCACGTCCTCCAGACATGGCGGGCTATGCATGGCGTTCCGATTAAAGGCGGCGCTGTGGCTATCTAAGCGGCGGATTTGATCCTCGATGAATCCTGGAGTTGGATATGAACTCGGGCATAACCATTCCTTTTCACTTTAGTTTCCCTTGCTTTTGAAAATAGCTCAACCTTCAGATTGTCCAACATTTAAACACTTGTAATCACCAAAAGACCCCCGTTCGGATTAGCGTTTGGCAGTAGAGTGCTGCACTGACGTGATAAAGTACCTCCCTCCACCTGCCCACTGATTCCCACTGCCATTGCGCATCCCACTAATCAGGGCCCCCCTGAGGACGTCATCGAACCGTCCCAATCTCAATCTGGGCCTTCGGTCAGCCGGACGCCGCAGCCGCTCCGCCGTCGTTTCCTTGTGCTCTCCTATCTTGAAGTTGGAACACCGCCTCTTCAAGCACTCTCCCGGGCATCGCCATTTGATTTGGCAGTGAGAGAACGAGGGACGACGAAGCACGCCAACATCTGAACCAGCGCCGTCATGTCTTCGTTACGATTGACCATCGAGGACGGCCAGTTCCGCGACGGCTACGGCAGACAAGTCGTGCTTCGAGGCCTCAATGTCGCCGCCGACGCCAAGCTTCCCAGCGAGCCAGATCAGCCCTCCCACATCGGCGACGACTTCTTCGACGGCGACAACGTCAAGTTCCACAACCGTCCATTTCCGAAGGAGGAGGCCCATGTTCACTTTTCGAGGATAAAGCGCTACGGCTACAACACCATTCGTTACGTCTTTACCTGGGAGGCTATCGAGGCCGCGGGCCCGGGACGCTACGACGAAGAATGGATCCAGCACACGATCGAGATTCTGAGGATAGCAAAGGAGTACGGGTTCTACATCTTTATGGACCCCCATCAGGATGTGGTATGTCTGGTCTCTCACACAGTTGTGAAGTCCACCGAGTACTGACAAAGTCAAAAGTGGTCTAGATTCTGCGGCGGTTCTGGCGCTCCCATGTGGACGATTTACGCCTGCGGCCTCAACCCCCAGAGCTTCTCCGCGACCGAGGCGGCCATCGTACACAACACATACCCGAAGCCCGAAGAGTTCCCCAAGATGATCTGGTCGACCAACTACTGGCGCCTCGCCGCGGCCACCATCTTCACAATGTACTTTGGCGGCAGGGACTTTGCACCCAAGTGCATCATAAACGGCATTAATATCCAGGACTTCCTCCAAGGCCACTTTGTCGCGGCGTGCGCGCACCTCGCGAAGCGCATACACGAGGCTGGCGACCTCGAGAACGAGGTTGTTATCGGTTGGGAGAGCATGAACGAGCCGGGCTGCGGTTTGGTTGGATACCAGGACATCAGCGTCATCCCGAATGCGCAAAAGCTGAAGAAGGGCTCATGTCCAACTATCTGGCAGACTCTCCTTACCGGGTCTGGCCGTGCGTGTGAGGTGGACACGTGGGATATGGGCGGTATGGGCCCATACAAGGTTGGCCGCTCGCTGGTCGATCCCCATGGCGAAATGGCTTGGCTGCCCGCCGACTACGACGACTCGAGATACGGCTGGAAGCGGGATGAGGGGTGGAAGCTTGGAGAGTGTATCTGGGCCCAGCATGGTGTCTGGGACCCCAAGACGGATACGCTGGTCAAGAAGGACTACTTCTCGAAGAACCCCAACACGGGAAAGACGATCGACCACCCGGAGTTTACTAATACTTATTTCATGCACTCGTACCGTCTCTACAGAGACGCTATCCGGCCGATTCATAAGAACTGCATCATGCTGATGCAGTACCCGACGCTGGAGCTGCCGCCTCAGATCAAGGGCACCGAGGACGATGACCCCCTGATGGCCTTCTCGCCTCACTGGTACGACGGCATCACTTTGATGACTAAACGCTGGAATAGGGTGTGGAACGTGGACGTTGTCGGAGTGCTGCGTGGAAGATATTGGCACGAAGCTCTATCGGTCAAGGTCGGCGAGACGGCTATTCGCAATTGCTTCAAAGATCAGCTGGCATCACTACGGCAGGAAGGTCTGGATCGAATGGGCAACCATCCCTGCGTCATGACGGAGTTTGGCATTCCATATGATATGGGCGACAAGAAAGCGTACAAGACGGGCGATTACGCAGACCAGTCAGCTGCCTTGGACGCCAACTACTATGGAGCCGAAGGGTCGGGTATGGAGGGTCATTGTCTATGGGTTTACGTTGCAAAGGTATGCGTATCGTCTAATATTCGTCGGCGCACACTTACTAATACGTTTTCAAGAACACGCACCAAAACGGCGATCTTTGGAACGGCGAAGATCTGTCAGTCTTCTCGTTGGATGATAAGACACTGCCCATGTCGCCCCTCCCCCGTAGCCCATCCCCCAATCAGTCGTCAGACCTCAAGCGCAACTCTATGAGCAGAGACGTCCCCGATGAGTCAACAGTTACACCAGAAAATCTCCAGAACACGATCACCAACCCGTCGATATCATCGGCACCGGCCAAAGACCCCGAGCTAACTAACGCCCCCGGTCTCCGCGCCGCTGAGGCCTTTGTCCGGCCGTCCCCGTGGGTGGTGGCAGGCGATGTGCTGCAATACGGATTCGACCTGCGGAGCTGCACCTTCGCGCTCAAGATCAAGGCGGCGGCGCCGCCCTCAGAGGCGGCGCCGACTGTGGTGTTCCTGCCCGAGTTCCACTACCCGCAGGACAACTGCACGGTCGAGGTGAGCTCGGGCAAGTGGGCGATCAGCATGGACGACGAGGAGGGTCCGCTGGTGCAGAAGCTCAAGTGGTGGCACGCCGACGGGGTGCAGACACTCAAGGTCACGGGGCTGGTGAGGCAGCACAACGTTGTCGAGGGGTCCGAGGAGGATATGGGGTACTTGGAGCAGTGCCAGAGGAACTATGCCAACTGCAGCGTCATGTGAGCTGTCTGTCGCGAAAGAAAGAGAGACACAGTCTGTCTAGAGGTGCTCAAGTAGCGCCCGCGATGTTTGGGACGAGAGACGGAGGATTCTTGGCAAGCATGGTATTCCTATACACAATGGGCTTTTTGGGTATCCGGTGTCCAGTTTCCCTGTTGAGCACCGTTTGAGGATGCTGCCGGAGGAAATGAGAAGCATACGTTATATTGATGATGAACTACTCATCCCAACTGAATCCAAGCTTCGTGACGTAGGTTCAACCGGTAAAGATGTCGGTCGGGGTGCATAGTGCAGGTATCCATGGCATTCTTTCGCCTGATCTTTTCCATTCGTCTGGGCCTGCCTACATGCATGTCACGTCCCGTCCCTGCGGCTTACGTTTCATCACCGCGTGCGCCTCGCAACCCACCGCAACGGGTGCCTTAGTAAGTCTCCACGTTTAAAGTTTTCCTGTCGCTACCACGCCAGGACGTCTCATGTTATGACGTGCGTTCGGCGCGCGCGGATGGTTCATGCACGGTGCGAGTTCGTTCCAATGAGGCATGGCTGGGAGATCTCATGGGACCCGGGTCGTCGGTATTTGGCTCTGTGGGGTTGCGTTGTTTGTACGTGGATAATACGGGTCATGGGCTTGAGTTGCGAGGTACACCGGAGGGAGTTTGACAGGACATGCTGTAGACCGAGTCTCGGAGGACTCATACGTGCGTAGACTTCATCAAGGGTGCGGCGACAGTTAGTCTCCGCGCCATGTCATACTGTGGGTATGAGCCACGCCCTCCATCAAGAGCCAATGGCAAGTCGCAACAAAGTGGTTGTTGAGTCGCAGGACGCAAAATGCGTGGCTGTTGATGCCCAGAGTCGTGGGCTAGTTGTCCGTTTCAGTAGTGGGTGGATGACGTCGATTGGGCCTCTTTGTCCCGCGTGTTTGAAAGGTAAATGCGTAGGTTTATAGTGACTATGATATAGGGCCGTTGAGTGATACACCATGTTTCTAAGTGGTCCTTGGCGGGACATGATATCAGAGTCCGTGGCATCCTTTCGTCGTTTTTTTTGTTTTTTTAGTGTGTGTGAAAGGAGCGGTTGATATCACAAGCCTCTGGCCAGTGGAGGAGACGACGTGTGTAGAATGGGATAGAGCTGGATAGGTCAGAACGTCAACTGCTGCGGCCGACGACCCGACCGACGGCTTCGGAACTTCGCAAAACGGACAGGGTCTGGTAGTGTGCATGATAATTCGCGGACGCTAGACATGGAAAACAAAGACGGTCGGCTGGCGCTTCCGGATTCTGGCGAATGAGGGAGGGGTCTGGGGGCCGGCCGTTTGCATTCTGCTGGACAGGTTCCCCCGCCAGTGGTTGCAGACCTGGTGCAGCGCTGCTTTAAGATTATAGGCGCACCGGACGAAGAGTCCGCTCTGAAAGCTGTTGACGAAGTTAACACTGCGAGCCGTGGCGCATGTTCAAACCGAAAACCTGGATGAATTTCCGGCAAAGTGTTCATTACTTCGGCTCGGGCACTGAGAGAGGGGGAAAACTGGGGGAGAGGGTTTCAAAAGAGAAATTTAGCAATCTCATCTCGCGAAAGCACGTTCAACCAGTTCAAAGTGTCAGTCGGGATCCGTTCTTTGCAACTTGTATTTAATGAGCCGCTCGTGTAAGAGCGGCAAGGAGCGGTTGATGTGGGCGCCCGCTCCCCGACCCCAGCAAGGCGAAAATGAAACAAACGGGGCCCTGCATCGGGTCGCGTAGCGGTGGGTGTCTTGGGGTGGGTGATGAGACGAAGCTGGGAGTTGCGAATTGGAGTAGGCGTGAGGGGAGGAAGTACCTGCCATTCCTTGTCCTTGCCTGGGTAAAGATCAGGGAAACGCAGCAGACACGATAGAAGACGGAAGGCACTGCTGCCCAATTGAGTGATATGAAGAAAGAAGATGCATGACTAGTTGTCCAACATTTCCGCCTGGTCGCACTGCGCATCGTCCAGCCGGGCATGTATTCGGTAGAACAACGTACATTCAGGACGGCCAAGTCGACAGCACAACGCAACGACACATACAAGCCATCTACCTGAGCGCATCGCTATCAATTGCCCAAGTCATCCTAAGGCCGCCCATAATCATAGGGTCTTCGCCTCTTTACGCATACGGATATCATCACCACTACCACCAACTACGGATGCTTCTCTTCTCTTATCAAGTCCATCGACGACACACCGACGGCGATTCCATTCCTCTGCCCCCCTCATCACATTGCGTTCATTGGCTCAGAGACCTGCACGGCACATCCGCCCCGCCAGAGCTGCGTGGGATAACGCACGTCGCACGCCACGCCAAAGCCGAAGCCAACATCCACACCAGTCCCGTCCAGTCTCTTCGGCGCCAGCCTCCTCTGGAGTCCAGAGATCAACGACAGGGTCGGCTCTCTAAGCGCGCTACTGTCCGCTGCGTCTCCCTCTCTGCGTGTCTCTCTGCTGCACGACCTCTCCGTATCCGTAAGCTGAAAGACATTCGAACGGCTGCTGCCACCTTGGTTTCGCATACCGCCCACCCACCCCTCTCTCCAAAATCTCCAGTTGACGGTGGTGGTATCTCACTTCTTCCCACATCCCATACCTCGAGCCTGACACAGTCCGTCGACGATCAAGATTGCGCAGCGAAGAGGAGCAAAGCAGTTTACCTGCAGTATTCCCGTGTATCCTACTTTCTAAGTCGACGACGAGCAACAATCCATGGCATGACCACGGTCTGAAGGCCCACACCACCCCTGCCATGTGCCGCGTATCCATACCATTCCAACCATACCTGGCATACTATGAGTAGCAGCTCGCGCCAGCGTTCTGCGACTAGATCTGATACCCGCGACCGAAATTCGAACCCATTCCCCTCCGTGCCACGATCCAGAGACGAAATTCACGATATCGACGGTCTAGTCTTCAAATTCAACGTTGACGACTTCCCGGGCAATACCTCGACCAAAACCACGACGGTAGCGACGACCACGGCCACGACCACGGCCACCAAACCCGCAGCTCCAACTCTGAACAGCACCTCTGCCGCCTCGCCGTATTCTCAACCGAGAA
>JAIMZG010001355.1:0-15078 GCA_020466075.1 Colletotrichum coccodes
GCCAGTGGCTGCAGCGAGGCGTGGTGATGAGTGGTCGGTCAGTGTTCGCTGCCGACTGCCTGATCCAGCCACGCCTCCTTTGGGGGGTTCCAGTGCCTCGAGGCCCATACTCGTGGATGGCTTGTCTTTCCTCCCATCCAGCAGTCAGGTCCCGGTGGTCGGGTGTCGGGTGTCGGGCACGGTGGCCATGGTTTCCTTGACGATTGAACTGGTGGAGGGCACCTTCCTATTCGCCGTTAGTGAGTCGTGGTACCTGGGCTTTCGCTCCGGCCCCAGAACAGCAGGCCGGCTGGCACTCCCACTCCCCCTCCCACTTGCAGTCCCGCGGCAAAGTGCCATTCACCCACACCCACTTCACTCTCCGTTCCCGCATCTTTCAGCGTTCTCACCTCCTCCCTCCACCCACCGGGCCAAGCTTACCTCAGCAAGTGCCAGCCAGCGCAACCCACGGCCCAGTTGCCAGCCCAGGCGGCCACCCCCATTAAGCGAGCAAATTGCCTCGCCCATGTGTCCGCCCCCTTCGTTCTACCCAGCGCCATTCAGACTTCACTTTCTCCAACTCCACCACGACCTGACGGGCTCAACCACAGCACGAACCGCCCACCGACCCTCGACAGCCGTTTATTGCCGTCGGATTCCTTTCGCTACGAGTGCCCCTGCTGGATATTGGCATCAGAAAAAAAATTTACGCCCTGGAGAAGCGCCCGCGATCAACGGTTAATCCGAGAGTGGTGCATGACGCTGCGTTGGGGGATTGAGAGCCGTCGGCGGTTTGGCGAGACTCGCCACAACAACCCCCTCATCCTCTGATCTCGCCCAGAGCGACCCCTCCCATCGAGCGCATCGTGAATCCCAGTCAACCTCAACTTTGACGGCATTCTTCGGAAGAGGTGGTCTTTTTTTCGTACTTTCCGAATCGGAGACGACGTGAAAGCGGCCTCCATCCCTCTCTTCCGACGTCCTCACTCCCAGCCGATTACGACTACAACGCCCACGAGGACGACAGCGACGAGAACGACGACGACGACGACGACGACGAAAGAACCGAGCCCTCAATCTAGCGGCGAAGTCAATATGTCGTTCCACCCCCGAACCCCTCAAAGTCCTTCCCAGTTTTCTCCTGGTACTTCCGACCTCACGTCGAGCATGAACAGCTCGGTTCCATCCACAACGACAACTCTACCGACTCCCGCTCACAGCGTCAACGGCAGCGCATCGCAGCCCTCTGATATGTCGCAGGATATTGCCATGGGCGACGATTCGCCTCACAAGCGCAAGCGCCCACTCGAAGACTCGGGTGATCGAGAGCAGAAGAAAGTCCACATCGAGGATAGCAAAACTGGTATTGAGGCACTCCACCTGGATGTCGGAGAGAAATACCTACTTTGCCAAACTCGTAAGGCTCCCTTCACAGCCCCCCGTTCCCGTGGCACGCTGTCTTGCCCAAATCCCTTTTCCGTGACGTATCTAGTGTTTTGAGCCGGTTTATGTCGAACGCCTTTCGTTAACCCTGAGCTACATAGCGCACCACGAGAGACTGCCGCGCATCACGGAAGATCTCTTCGAGATGTTCAATTTGACGGGCATTGCCGCAGAAGTCGCTCGCGAAAAGCCCAATGGTGAGAAGAACGCTCTACGGAAGACCTACAAGGGACAGATCAAGAAACTTGGTATCCTCGGCCGCTTCGACTCTGTTGCCCAAGACTGGGATGCACCGAGAGAAAAGGAGGGCGACAGTGGCGACAAGAAGAGGGAGGCCTACCATGGCTTTAGAGAGTTGCTGGAGATCCCTGACGCAGAGTTCTGGGGCACGCGGCAAGACCCGATTACCAACGGACTGTCGAGTACCGTTAAGTCGATTCTGAACAGAGCTACGACGATGGCCAAGGGACCGATTCCTGCCAAGGATTGGGACAGCACGGTGCTTGGAGATCTTGTCCCCGGCAGCATCGATGCCTTGAAACAGGGACTCGCTGGCAAGGCAACCGCGCCTGGCACACCCTCCGCAACCACGCCCAACCCATTTGCGCGGAAGCAGCAACAAGCACCTCCGGGCGCTGTTCGTCCTCAGCGAACTACGAAGAAGCGAGGCTACGGCGAGAACACCTACGAGGGCTATGGTGAAGGCTTCCCCGACGACGGCTACTCTACGGGAGATGGCGACGACAGGGGAGGCCAAAAACGTCGAAAGAAGGTCGGTGATGTTTCGCCCGGGCCACCTATGCCTGTGTCTGACTCGTTACAGGATGGCGGTAACGGCCAAGCGTTCCCCAACACGATGCGTCCACAAGGCTACGGTGCTGTGGGTGCTTAGCAGCCGCCCGCGCCTACGAAAGCAAAGCGACGAAATACCCGTAAGTAGGGTAAAACCTTGTCTCGACTCCAGTCAGACGGGCTCTACAGTGTGTTGGATACTGCAGGTTGCCAGCAGGTCGCTCTGAGCAACGTCATTTTTGGAATGCGGATTGATGCTTTACTCATGAGAGCAACGAGCAGCACGGCGGGAAGAAAAAGGGGGTTCAGTGGCCGGCGCTCGCATGCGTCGGAGGAAGCACCACTTTGAGGGCTACCGGGGGTTAAAAGGGCGGATGGGCATTCTGCTCTTTTGATGATTTCCACTTCCAGCAGGGCGTTCGGGGGACTTTTTTCACTTTTTTCTATTATTCTTTTTGATCATTACGCATTCAGTCATGGTTACCAATGAAAACATGACCGACTGAAGGATGGGAAAATACCACGCGGTTAGGGGCATCTCAAAGGCTGCTACGAAAGGGGACGGATCATTTTCACCACGACCAAACCATCACAACCGGAGGCAGAAAAAAAAAAACTCCCACAGGGAATCAGGGTCGTTGTAGCACTAACACAAAGTAATTCAAATAGAAGTAAGGCACCGAGACGCCGATACATCAGCTGGTGGTGGTCACTTTTTTGTGGCCAGTCACGCGAAGAGAATTGATTCATTCATGATTAAGCTGTGTATTGCTTAAAAAACCCCGTCTTCGTCCGCGTCTGATTGAGAGCCGTCACGATTTCGAAACCCGAAACGAGGAACCGGTCTGTCCTTTCTCTCCCCTCCACGATCGTCCGGACATGCCTCCTGCAGTCCAGCTGCCCCCCCCCCGCCCGACTCACGCCTTTTGGAACGCTCGCCGGCTCAGTGCATCTCCATTATCGCCCTGACGCTCAGGTCGTCCTGCACCCATCCCAATATGCGCTCGCCCATGTCCCCGACGAGCCTGGCGTAGTGCGTCCCGGCCAGGAACAGTCCGCAGTGAGCGCCGACCTCGTCCACGCCCTCCATGTACACGGGCACCCACGTCTCGTCGCGCCGGCCGTTGACCTTGCGGGGCAGCGTGCAGAACTTGCGCTCCTTCTTGGGCTTCTCCGGCTCCGCCACCCTGGGTCTGGCGGTCGGTCCCGTCTGCGTCTGCGTCTGCGTCTGCGTCGCGTCGGCGGACGCGGCTGGCGGCCTGTTTGCCTGCGCGGTCACCGATTCCGGCACCGCGGCCGCCGCTCCCGCGATGACGGTCGCCGCCGCGTAGGCTTCCGCCTCGGCCAGGTTTCCGTTCTCGGGCTGCTTTTCGAGATCAAGCGGCTCTCCCCGCATCCGGCGAGCCTCCCTCTCCATTCTCTGAGCCTCCTCCGCCAGTCTCCGGGCCTCGCCTTCGGCCTGTGTCTCCTGTCGTGGAGGCTCTTCGGCCTCCCTCCTTTGACCTGTTTCCTCTTCCTGCCTCCTCTTCTGCTCCTCTTTCTGGAGCCTCTGATCCTCCTTCTGGGCCTCTTTCTCGGCCTTCCTGCGGCGCTTCTCGACGAGCTTCTGGCGCTCCTTGATGGCCTTGTCCCGGATCTTGACGGCGTGCTCGTACGCTTTTTGCGCGCGTTTGCCTTCTTTCTCGGCCTGTTTCCGGGCGTCCTTGTCTGTGTACCTGTCCAGGTCAGGGGGTGTTGGTTGCTGGGGCAGGTCAGGGATTGGGGGGAGCTCCGGCTCGTCTGTCACGTCGCCCGTTGGGTTTGCCTCTCGGCCATCCCATTTGTCGGCGACAACAGCGATGCTGCCTCCAGCTGCGAGCGTCTCACGAGAGTCAATTCCGTCGTCCAGCCTTTCTCTTTCCTTGCCCTTTCGTTGTAGTGCGTCTTCGGAAACGCCACGTCGGAGGCCCTCTGTCGAATTCGAGGCTTCCGTAAACTCGTTGTCAAACCCTGCTTGTTGTTTCTCATGGAGAACCGAGAGCCTTTCGTCTACATCCTCCATCGGGATCGGTTCCAGAAGTTCCATACGCCCCCCCTCGTCAGAGTTCTCGACTGAGATCCTGGGCGTCGACGACGCCGGCGGCGAAAGCCGAGATCCCGCCTCGAAGGTTCTCGGAGGGCCGGAGACGAACCTCCGCTCGGGAGACTCCGGAGACCCTGGCGAATTGGGCGAGTCTGTTGTCTTTGGCTTCTTCGGTCGTCCTGTGCTGAGTGTGTAGTAGTTGACGAACCGCACCCTCACGGGAGGCGGCTTGTTGACATTGTTGCCATGGTTGCTGGCGTCGCCCATGTGCTGCAGTGGATCGACGCTCTCCATGGCGCGAAGCTTGTTGTATCGGGCGTTCAGGCCTGGATAGTCTGCGAGACAGCCGCCGTACTCGAGATGAGACATGACGTGGTTCTTGGTGGCGTCCCAAATGCCCTCGCGGCTGTGCTTCTTGGCGAAATGACCCAGGCGTCTCATAAAGGGGCGATCCTTCAGGTTCAGGTCGTTGAAAAAAGGCGGGTTGAAGGTGGGATCCGGCCGCTGCGGCGGACCATTCGAGGACAGAGATGGAGAATTGCTTGCGTGAGGGGACAGCTCTGCGCCCATTGAACTGTTTGTCTCCAGAGTGCACATGGACGGGTTGGGACTGGTCAGGGCGGAATTGGTAGGGCTCGAATAGTTTGGCGAGGCGTCGTACTCGTCTGGCTTTTCCTCGGTCGCGATGCCGGTCTGAACAAGCTAGAGATTCCAGCCACAATGATGCCGGGGTGAAGTCCGAGGAATGGCGAGTCAAGCGAAATGGTACCGAGTATGCGGTGCTTGTACGGATGGCGCCTGTATGGGTGCCGATTAGGCTAGGAGTAACGTCAGTCTAGTCCAAACATCGTTGCCAGGCTTTAGGCCGTACCATCATGGCAACCTCCCCTGCAAGCAAGCCACCCATAGAGTGGCCGACGAGGATCACATCGGTCGAGTCAGACTCGTGGGGCTCCAGCCACTGGCTGAAGTTATCCCGAGCCACATCGATAGCTTTGTACGTCTTGTAGCGGGGGTAGATTTTGGAGTGAACAACATGGGTTTCGGCAAGGGCATCCTTCAGGTAGTTGTGTACGTGGGCCGGAAAGGACCTGAAGGACGACTCGTTGCCGTAGAAACCATGGATGTAGATGATGAGCAAGGTCCGGCGGGCGACGCCGTCGAGGTCCGTTGCGGACGGAGCAAGTGAGTGAGCCGAAGACGATCTAGGATCGGCCAGGCGCCACTTGGAATCCACAACTCCGAGGTAGTCGGCCGGCGATGGAGTCCAGCTGGAGGGGAAGCCTGAAGACGGACCTGCATGGGACTCTCCGTAAACGGTCGCCGGAGGGGGTGAGAACAGGGACGAAGAGGTGGACCCAAAGTTACCGGAGCCGGAAGCGGAGGCGGTCACGGAGTATGGCGGCGGCGGTGCGGCCGAAGCCGAGGATGGGTCGTAGGAATATCCGACCATGACGTCAAACCTGGAGCTCAAATCCAGAGATGCGTGAGGTGTGTGGTGTGAGAGAGGGGTAGGGTCGTCGGGAGGGGGAGTGAACGAGCGACGTGGAGTCGGCGCGACAAAGTGTACTCAGAGCTGGAGCCTAAGGTGCAATGCATTCGGTGTAAAAGAAAGACGGAGTTGTTTGGGCCGCCCGTATGTTCAACGGATAGACAGGGTCGTAAAAGGTTATCGGGGGCCACTCACGGCCAGCGGGCATAAAGAAGGAAGCCCGCTGTTTTTGACGTTTGCCTTGGTTCGCTGCAGGAATCTGGACCAGGCGTACGGTGCGTGATCAGGCAAGTTTTGCCTTGTTGGGTAGGACGAGGTAGGGATAGAGCTACAAGATGAGTGAGTAAGGCAAGGTAGTGAGTGAGTGGAGCTGGCCGTAAGGCGTTGCGGTGCGCGGATTAGGATACGCGGGAAAAGCGAAACGCGGGACGCTATCGGTTGATTGCGCCGCGCTGCTGCGCCCGGTTTTCCAGGCCGACAGGCACCCAGAGTAATGGCTCTGCCTCTGCCTTAGGTAAGGAAAGGGAAAGACCTGCCGCTCACTCGGACACTACCGCGACGTCGCATCGTACCAGCCTCACATGCACACTTTGAACCTCTGCTTCAGCCACTGATTGGCGGCTCAAGATGCCGGAGACAAGCGGCGCCCAGCTGCGTCTGGCTGGTGTTGCCGGCACTAACATGGGGGAATGACGACATGCCCTACCAACGCGCGTACAAGCTGTCGCGGCCCTTTCGACGGCTTTTGTCGTCTCTTGGACTCTGTGTCGAAATACGTGCATACGTGCCGTTGCCGTTGGATCGTCGAGCGTTTATCAACTCGGAGGCAAAGAACATACAAATAGAGGCTCCCGCCAATGCTCGAGAACCAGGGCCAGCTTGGCCCTTACGACACGGCTTGACACGAACCGTGACAGGCGTGGAGCCCGTTTTGAGCCAAGTCGGACTCTTTGGCCGTGCCTGACTAAATCTTTCGTCCCACTAATATCCATTCGGGCTGTGCTGTAGAGGCTTTCGGCCGTCGGCCAGACGAGACAAAGTCGACTTTGGGCTTCCCAGCTTGTCTCTTTCTCTCTCTCTCTCTCTCTTGCTGGAGGATGCATGGCGGGCTGCGACAACATGACCTGTACGGATACTTTGTGCCAGTCATCGCAGCCAACACGCCGAGAGATACAGTTATTAGCCGCCCTTGCCCTTGCTGGTGCGACGCTGCACGAACTCTATCCGTGCTTTAATGACTTACTGCGCATACTGAGCGACCCCTACCGCAACCAAGCAAGCGAGCAACCAGCCACCAGCGAACAGACGAGAATGGCTTTACATATATTTCATCCCAACACGAATCGTAACGCCCTCTCTGCATGCTCTGGTGTCATTCTGCACGGTTTTGAGTTTGATTCGATATATCCCACCCTTGACGTCGGTTCCTCTAAAAATCAGGTTCCGCTGAGACCCCGTTCTGAGTGCGTTCCATCGACAGTCGCGGTCGTTTTGCTCGATTGGGGCACCGAGAGGGGAAGACGGGAGATTGCACAGATTAGATTGGGGACCCCGTTGCCGTCGTCCGTCGTGCGTTGCCCCCGTCGATGCCCCCGTCCACTCGATCCTCCGGGGTTTTTCTTGTGTTCGTCGATCCTTCTCCTACATCGTGCCAAGGACACAGAACCACAGAACAAGATGGCGCCGGCAGTTGCGAACGTTGCCATCCGCGCCAGTCTTCATCTTCAGGTGAGTCCAGGGACGGGACGGGACAGGTCTTTGGAGGGTCTCGGACGGCGAGCTGCTTACCGCAAGAACACGGCAGAGGGTAGAGGAAAGGAAGTTCTCGACCTCCCGTGCGCCTGGTTTGATACGAGCTTCTTCGCTGGCGTCCAGTCGTATTGGGGACGAACAAATCCAGAACCCGTCAGTTGGTGCGGACTGCTGCGTGCGTCTGTAGCAGGAAAAACGTCATCTGGGCGCACACATTGCTTCGTGCGCAGCACTCGATTGATACCCATGTGCTACACAACATCCTGCACAGCAATTTTAGCAGAGTGATGCATTCCCCCCAAACTGAGCGCAAGCCAAGCTTACAAGCCCTTACCCGTCACTCCACTTTGTGCCCATCGGAGGTTAAGGAAGAATTACGCACAGTGAAGATACGTAGCCTCTACCTTGTCCTGCGTGCAAACGCCTGCCCCTCGATCCGGGCAGCATATCCCGAGAGCATAACGGCTCAAGCTGTTGGGATAGCAAATGTACCTTGGGCGTCCTGAATTTCCAGAGCCTCCTGAGACGCACTAAAACCGTACTCGTATGTCTCGATTTCCATCGTTTTGTCATTTGGTAATAAGTATGCTACAGCTCCGGCGGGGAAGAAGCCGAACATAAAGATCGTGGATCCGTCGCCCAGTAGGACCCATTGCTAACGTGGCAGTGAACGCGGCGGGGCTTTGGTAGAAGGCAGACGACGATGGCATCAAGAAAGCGGCCCTTCCCCCTGTCCCGTCGGAAAGGGGCACGCAGCGAGACAGAAAGGGGCACGACGGGGGCTCCCCAGTATTTGTTTCGATGGAAACGAAATTCGTCCCATGATCGCCGAGCCCGCCAAGCTGCACCGGTTCCATCCAGCAGGCCCCCGAAGGAGAGACACTGAGCGCGGCCTGCCATGCACTACGTAGTAGGAGGAATCGGGGTCGAGCCCCTCCGCCCGTATGGGATGGCCAACGGCATGTGGGCGTGTTCTTGTGTTTCGGTCCCTCGGGAGGCCGTTGCAACAGATGTCGACCACTGCTGTTGATGGTTCGTTTCGGCACGTCAAACGCCTGGTCCCCCAGAGGCATTGGATGAACAGGGAGGGAAACCATGAGCTGGCTTGCGTTGGGTTGCATGCACAACAGGCAATACTCATTTCGTGTAAGTGCACGTGCGGCTTTCTGCCATGCCGACGTTTTTGCGCGCCGTGGTTGCGTGTTGAGTGCCCCGGACACCCCTCGTCTTAATACATTGCGATATCATGCGTTTGAAGGGCGCATCCGTTTCCGTTTTGTCCACACGTTCGTTCGCCCGGGGGGCCGGCCGCGGGCCATGGCAATGAGGGCCCCACGGCTCCACATCGACGAAGGGGGCCCCTCCCAAGGTCGAAGGAATCCAGGAACATGTCATGGTTGAATGCAGGTACCGCGCACCACCAAGACAGCTGCTCCTCTGCTGCAGCTTGCAGAGGCGGTCTTCGTAATGGGTTGTTTGGCCCCGAACTCTGACGAGAATACGAGGCGTGGACTTGATGGCGTGGAACACCGAGGTGCCAGGTAACGCCACGTTTCCGTCCATAACGCCTCTCGGGCCCAATACAATGCATTGTCGGCCGAAAAGAGAGAAAGTGCTTTGACGAGGGCCAAACTCAAGCTTGCTCCTGGGATGACGATCCGCCATACGGTCAGCAAGAGGCCTGGGTAAGTGGGATAGTGCAGGCCGTCGATGGCACGGCGGCGAGACTGGGTGAGCTGCATGACGGCACCATTTCCGGTACACATTTGCTTCTGGCTGCCTTTGCCAGAACAAATCGAGCGGAAAAGTCGAGCGGACAAACACAAACCCTGTTGTGCGTTTCGGTACAGGGCTTTCTTATTCAGGCTGCGCCGAGATGGCTTGCTCGTGTTCCTTCGAAGCGTTCAAGCCTCGTGTCTTTGACATGTCTTTGGCTGAAGTCTTTCGGACCGCGAGGAGGCCTGACTCGGTGGGCGGTCCACGGATGGCAATCATGTATCATTGGGTAGTAGTTTGTTGTTCTGGTAGTTTCAAAGAAGCCCGCCATCGTTCGTAGGGCCGGGAAGATCGTTTGTTCTGGACCTCTGTTAGTGAGCGGGTGCCGCCATGACGCCGTGGGCGAAACCAACGGTTCCAAACTGACGCGCAGGACATGCGCTCTGTATCCGTAAATTGTCTGCCCATTGCCCACGGACCTTTGGCCAAATAGGGCCACAGCACGCATGCGCATTCTGCTCTCATCCATACGACGTGACGCAGGCCATTCCTGTCCGTCCTGGGCTTACATTGGGTGGTTGTTTGATGCAGCGCCTTAGTCAGGCATTTTCGTCCCATGCATCATCTTATTTCATCTCGTCCTGAGCTGCCACCTCTCATTGCTCGACGCAGGCCATCCTCGGTCGGGTCGTGTCCAATTCGTATCTCGACTGTTTCTCGCCATTGTCCATCCTCATCCAGTCGTTTGCTTCCCACACCGAAGCCAGCAAGTGCACCCTTGACAATAGACTGTGCGGACATTTTACAGCGCAAGGTATCCGTATCCAGCAAGGTGAGTCTCGGCTGGCCGGGCACCTCGAAGCTCAGGCACAGGCACCAATGGAGGAAGGGGAAAAGAAAAACAGGCACCGTTCCAGTGAGGTGGGCACCTCTCTAACCCCCCTGGCCCCTTCCAGGTTCCAGTCCCTGAGCCCTCCCCGGCCCTGGTCCACCCCTCCCCGCCCGTGATAGTGATAGTGGAGCTGCTCACCACAACCTTTGCAGACCTCTGGTTGGCCAATGGGACGCGACGTTGTCCTGCTAGCAACCACTCGCCAGTATCAAGCGAGATTATCGAAATCTTGCCATCTGCGAGTGACTGCGTGTGCCCCCCCCCAAATGCCCCCCCGGGATAATCGACTTGAGGTGGGCGTCGAAGCGCTCGACATCTGGGTGACGGGGCTGCTTGTTTTCCCTGCGTTTCTTTGCCTTGTCTCTCGTTTTTTGACCACACTTTTCGGCCCCCGATGCTTATTATTATCGTCGAGCCTGCTCACTCCACTCCCTAAAGTGTGCCTGTGTCCCATCTTCCCTTCGCTTTCCTCTTTTCCCCTCCTACCAACAACACACGCCGCGCCGCCATGCCATCGTCCTGATCCATCGGCCATGAGAACTGGCAGATGCAAGGGAGCTAAAGGATCTCGCCCACGAACGACGAGAAACGGCTGAAACGACACATTACGGTCTTACCCCCTGGCTTGGTTCATCGACCCAACCGCGCATCTCCCACGCACTGCATCCAAGGGAAGAGTGAGAGGAAGCTAGAAAGAGTGTAGGAACGATCATCTGTTGACCGGAACGGAAGAAGAGGGGGGAATTTGCATTCGCGGCCCGCTGCAGGACACACCACACCACCAGACGATGACATCTGTCGAAGCAATGCTATGAAGACGCCAAGCATGGAATTTGAATAGATCGACAACTCCAACCCAGACGCGCGCACTCACACTCGTTGATCCAATACCAGTCACTCGTTACCTTGTTCTATCTTTATCTGCTTCGCCCTTAGCAGTACCCAACGGCTTGATTCGCCTCCCCCAGTTTACCGAGAAAGCACCCAACCAGACGGAGCGGGTAGCTCAGCCTCCTGGCACAACGCCACCCCATCTACGCGATGACTAAATCCTTGCGCGGGTCTTCACTCCCTCAGGCCCGCTCATACCATCACAATCATTACCATTTACACAACAAACGCGCCGCCACCCCCGAGAATGCCCATCATCACCATCGCCAACTCGACGACGACGACGACGACGACGACGACGACGACGACCCCATCCCGACACCCAGTCCCGGCGCCCAGCGTCAAGTACCTCGGGCCCGAGAATAGTCGTCCAGACCGTCTCGTTGATTCAAATAGTAGATGCCTCCGGGGTCCCCATCGAAGTGCAGACTCACTACCCGACGCCCGCCACCGTGGATGTCGAATCGACCACCAGTGCAGCCCTTGACTTGTCAATTGCTGCGGTACCCTCGCCGTCGTCCACCGACGACGACTCGACCTCCGAGTCTTCCAGCACCTCCAGCACCTCCAGCGATGCTGCACTGTCAACACCGGCGGCGACGACACCCGTCTCTACAGACTTTTCCGCCAGTCAGGATATTTCCTTGACGCCCGATCCTTTATCCACACCGGCGCCCTCGGCACCGGCACCATCACTCTACCCAACGTTGAGTGGCCAGTCAAACTCAACGATCCGTACGCAGGCCCCCTTCGTCGTACACCTCGTAGGACGATGTAGCTGACCGACTCCTAGCATTCCTTACTTCATCAAACTCTTCTTCAACGTCAGTCTCTACCACAACCAGCTTATCGAGCCAGCTTTCGTCTGGTACAAACGGCGTAACGTCTTCAATACTTGCATCCCTCTCTTCGACTTCGGATTCGGCTTCGACGGCGAGCTCTAGCGGGCTGGTCACTTCCACCTTTACCACGAGCGCTTCGTCGACGCTGGAACCAACAGTGTCCGGAGATGGAACCGCTGGCGCTATTGGTGGTGGAGCAGCAGGCCAACCGACGTCAACTTCGACTTCCACGGCAGATGATTCTAGCAGCGACAACTCGTCTACGCCCACCGCGACCGTTGTGGGCAGTGTTGTGGGCAGCTTGGCCGGCACAGCTTTTCTTGTAATGTTGGTGTTCCTTGCTCTTCGCTGGAAGAAGCGTTCAGGTGGACGATTGCGCCTCAGCGAGGCCAGCATGGGCAAGCGCGGCATCCTCACCGGTTCTGGTGGCCCCGATGGCAGCAACAGCGGCGGGATGATTCAGCGTTCCTTGTCGTATGGCCCTACTGCCGCTGCGGCCGGAGCCGGAGCTGAAGCCGGAGCTGGCGCGGCAGCCGTGGCTCACAAGCCATCCTCAAGAAGGGCCAGCGAGCCCTCCGAATCTGGCGAAAGAGGCTTTGTCCGGGTGGCTGGCAGGAAACTGCCCTCGGTGCTGCAAGCTGGAGGCGACGGCTACACGGATCCCCGCGAGGGTGCCGCCGGCGCTGCTGGTGCCTCGAACGACGACGAATCAGTATACTATCGCGACTCGCAAGCCTTCTTCGACCCCAGCGGGCAGACCCCGCGCCTCGCGCTTGGCTCGCCCATGAGACCGGTGAGCGGTGTGGTGGTCCTCAAGGAATCACCGGCCCGCACGCCGGTGACGGAGTCGGCTCCGTTTCCGGATCCCAAAACTTCACTTTTTCCGTTACAGCCCCCGGCGCGAGACCCCATTGGCCGGACCTTGCCGTCGCAGGACGGGTCTCGGGGTTCTCGGGGCTCGGCCTCAAGGTTCCACGAAGACATGTGAACCTCTTTCTTCTCTTCTTCTCCTTCTATTTTTTTAACCCCCAGTCGGCGTCCGCTGGCTTAACGTACCTTGACGCGTATTGTACATTCTCACCATCTTTCAAGGCTAATTACCAGTATCTATTCGGGGCGGAGGTATATTTTTTTCATTCTTTTCATCTCATCTCGGCGGCTCTACGACGGCATATGGATTGGCGTTGAGATTATTATTTTCGGCGCCTCTGATCTGAGCCCGCGATCCGGCAGGGCGGAAGCGGGGCGAATCCCACGAAGGGGGATCTGGATTCAGATGTGCGCGCAGCGGCTTCAGACCGCAACGAAAAGGTCAGATGCCGTGTTACATCGGGTCGGGCAACCTCTGGCTTGCTTGTAGACAAGATTTTGCTAGGAGGAGAGAAAAAGCGCGGGAGGCAAGCAGGCAGATTACCTTTGGTCAAAGCCAAGAGGGAAAGAAGTCTATCTACCTTGTTACGAATTATGTCCTGCCTGGTTCATGCGCGGAGCGTCTCTGTCAATATATGGGCCCATGTGATGAAGCTTATCGTCCCCTTGCTTGACTGACTTGTGATGACCTACGCCGCGCCGTCCGATCTCTATTTGCTGGGTGAGAATGATGCTCACAGGGGGGGACGGATGTTGCAGAAGGGGTTAGAGAAGGGGGCCGGAAGCGCGGCTGTTTGGTGGACCCATCGATGATGTGACGGACGCGGCATGTTCAAACACCTTGAGCCCACTAGTCGTCGTCGAGGCGAGTCTCCCTGAGCTCGCTGCCCGCGGAGCTCGCGTCACTTGTGAATAGCAACGCGGACCCTGAGTTCGTGATGAGGAGGGGCACGAAGCATGCGGAGAAGAGTGGAGGGGGGGATGGAGAAGGAAAGGGGCGCCGAGTCGAGCACGTCTAGTCCCACCCGGTCAACCGCCGTCCTGAGTTTCTCTGGCGAGAGGGAAGAGTCAGAGGCGGAGCAAGAGGGCCGGAAAGAGAGAGAGGGAACGTCGCGCGTAATGGGCGCAAGACATGCCATGCCCACCCCGCGGTGAGTCGAGGTTGCGGTGTTGAATTTCTTGAGACAGACATGAAACGGGGGGGGGGGGGTGGAGGGCAGAGCGAGTTGAGTCGGTTGTGGACCAGCTCCTCCTCCGTCCCATAATTCTTTTGGCCCTGTGTCGCGCCGCTTGGACCCTGCATGACAAATTCCCCATGCCTGCTGTAGAGCTCAGCCTTCTTGGTTTGTCTCTTTTATGGGCTCCTGTCGGCTTCTCGTCACGAATGCGCTCCTCTGGTGGACACCGGGCAAGCGTCGGGCTCGTATAAAGTACAGCCACAAAGAGCGAGGCTCGGGTGTCTCGTACGTCGGGCGTTTATCGTTGTTTTAGCCGTCCCATCTGCGAATCGCATCGGCAAGACGGGATGAAACATTCCTCATTTTTCAGTCGTGTCTTCGATCGCGACGGGGCGAGCAGGATCAAAAACGTCGTCCATCTAGAGCAGATGCCCGACATTGCCCGCAGCCACAGCCGGCAGTCATCTGGAGCGCGATGTCTTGGTGGTCGGGTCTGGCTTTCGAGCTCAGCGTGTGTTCAATCTGTGCGTCTTCATCTCGTGGTGAGTTACCAGGCCGGTGTGCTGGTGAGGCCCACTGGCCTGAGAGAGCGAACAGCCTGAGGCCTCTCCCTGGCCGGTGCTCGTTGAAGTCTATCTGCATGACATGGGAAGCTCAGAGTGCGAACCTGGAGCTAATAACCTTTCTCGCGGCTTCTTGCGCCCCCCTCTCCCTTCTCAACTCCACTCTCCTGCTGCGGGCATCTCATCATGGGAGGGCCACGACCGTCCGAAGATAAAGGTCGAGACAGGCGACGACCCACGGCATCGATGGCGTCTGCCTCCGTCCGAGGGGCCGCCCTGCCAGGCCCGGTTCTTCGAGAAGCATTCGCCGCGTCGCGGACCTCGGCGCAATAGGTTGCTGCGACGGCGGAACTCGAGTGCGAGGCGAGGACTTCCTGGCCAGCGCACCTGAACGTGGTTGAGCTGGTCGACTGGACGATGTCCTCGACGTTGTCATTGACAGTGCGCCGATCCACCGGGCGAACCAGTATCGACGGGTTCACGACCCCCCCCCCCCCCCCTCCCCCCCCCCTTCCCTTGCCCATGGGGGAAGAAGGATTTATGGAATGCGGGTTTGAGACACCTCCAAGATATCTGCGCCGGCATGCTCGGATCAAAACAGTCGAG
>JAIMZG010001356.1:0-12212 GCA_020466075.1 Colletotrichum coccodes
AAAAAAATATACACATAAAAGCTTGTCCTGATGGTACCGGCGCGCTGCTACAGGCTGCAGCAATAAGCGCCCGTTGCTCTGTCTCAGCTGCCAGGGTTTATCGATCAGCAAGACTCAATAAGTCCACCCGCCTGACATTCCCCTGAATCCAAGTGGTCCTTTGCAGCAAGCCTACCTACATCCGCGAGTAAGGATGTCTTTCCAGTCAAATCCTACCGTGAGGTCCAACTGTGACACGGCTCGATTCTCTGCGTTATGTTCTGGTAAGTTATCTGTTTGAAATCGTGTCTCGACGAGCAACAAACTCACGCGCTTATACGGAACGATGTTGCTTGCGAGTGGCTTCGTACTGGTAACGCACTGAATCCTGCGGCAACCGAATCAGTCTTGCTGAACCTTACAACCATATCGTGGCCAGCCTGGGCACTTTGCATCAAAGTGGACAGGCCTTAAAGCACGGGTACTTGATTCGTGGCTATAGCTTGTTACAGTTCCATTTCCTCTGACCAGCTGGGCCCGTCATGCGGCCCCCACGTGACATACTATTGGAAAGGCCTTGTCCAGGGGAACACTTCTTGTTCCCACTGCTGTAGCATTTAATATACTATCCATACCGTACCGCACAGCAACGGTGTTTTCCGGCGACTCCGGGGCATTGCTCCTTTTTCCAATAACAGTCATTGACGAGTCATAAACTAAATGAAGACGGAATTCGACGGAGTATGGTTCATATATAGGCATATAAGTGCCATCTCTAGTCCTGTTCAAGTCTTTATGCCGCCCATCACGCCATTTCAACATTTTTGCTTACAGGTCCAAGAACCCTTCCATTCTTTACCGAAGTACAACGCCCAACATGAAGCTCTTCATCGCCGCCACCGTGCTTCTTTCAGGAGCTATATCAGCCGTATCAGGCGAGCCTGCTGCGTGTGCTTGTAGCTTGTAAGTGGACTTGGGCTGGGGTGATGTAATTCTGCTAATCAAGAATAGACATGTTGGAGGCATCGTTCTGCAAGACTCAATCCCGTTTGGACAGGGCCTCATCCAGCGAAACTCCAGGATCGTGAATAGTGCCGGCAAATACTGCAGCGTCACATTCGACCGCGGAGAAGGAGCTTGTGACCAGTGGAAGCAAGTTTCAGGACCTACCGGGGCTGGCTGTCCACAGGAACGTGGCATCTTGGAATGTCACCCTTCGTATTAAGCAAGAACAGAGCACAAAGGGATTATGGCAAATTGGCAATTTGGAAAAAGCCGACGTAAGGAATCTCATCAGATAAGGGCGAAGAGGAAAGGATAGACGCGAACCCAATGTGTCATGGTCTCAGGAAGGATAGCGGTAGCTACATACGTACTATACAACGGGTTTCGTGTAGGGGCGAGGCATTAAGGCCGCAAACCCCGCCACATTCGAGCAGCTATCCTAGCACAGACTGGAAGCTGAGCGTTACTCGTATATTCGCTCGAACAATACCGTTATGGATTTCAGTTTACTGCCCTTGAGCCTTTTCGGAGACCTTTGGCATTGTTTGCCTCCCAGACGTATTTCTTTGCACCACCGCTCCCTGAGACACGCCGAATTTCCTGCAGAACAGCCTAACGTCATAAAATCGAATAGCGCTTCTCCATCGCTGAGGATAGACAAATACGTCATCCTTGCCATAAGAAACGAGGTACAACTCATATAGAACCACGGCCCGCCGCCCGGCAAGAAGCATATTCCACTTATATTACCTAATGAATGAGTGAGAAGACTTGATCAGGGTTTTTTATCAACGGTAGGCTCAAATTCCCCATCACCACTCGAAGAAACAAGGAGGCCAGCGTCTTTTTGATGTTAAACGCTTGAAGCCAGGGCTTCCAAACTTAGCCATCTGGCACAATGCCGTATTGTCCAATGGTCATTCGTTTACTAGCCCTTTAACAAAACCTTATTCAATATCAATCGAGGCCATTCAGTCTCGCTGTCGCGCCGACACTCATCCCTGGGAACGAACCCGGGTCAGCTTTGGAGACAGCCCCGGGACATCATCAGGGTCAGGCGCCTTGGCCGGCGACGTGCCCCTATCGCCCAGAGCCTGCCACTTCATTGCTTTTGCTTCAGCCAAAAAGCGTGGGTTTTGCATCATTTTATGTACTTAGCCTTGGGAAAGAGCATTCATGAGAAGCCCCAAATACCTCCTCGTCTCGGCAATTGTACAGGAACATCTCCCGCGATTCGTAAGAGCTGTAGGGCTCGGAGACCAGCACAATAAAAGCTAGACGGTTCGTTTTATGTCGTCGATGCCTGCAATAATATAGCAATGATCGTTTTCGTTGGCAGTAAACGTGGTAGCTGGGAAGGACCTTTTCTCGTTGCTGATTGTCTTCGTGCCCTTGCGCACCGTGGTGTTCAAAGTGCTGACCGTCTTTCAACCACTAAGAAGCAACAAATCTGGATGGTGGTTTTGAATGGGCTCAGCCATTAATGGTCTTGAGGTTTGTACGTATACGTACGATGGGTGTCGCTTTCGCAATGGGTTCTGTTTCTGTTCTGTGATGTCTGTTCTAAGTCTAGGTTAGGTAAGGGATGGGAGATGCACTGCCTGTTGTGAGTGTCATGCGGGGTCAGAGTCCTGCACCCGAGGATTAGCCGTAGAGCCGGGTTAATCCCGAATGCTTAACGCCGATCCGTCTTGTTGTCCTACTGCATACGGTCATGTTAGAATATTGTTCCAACAGGTGGGATAATTTATTGTTTGCGCAGAGAAAGGAGGGATTTTCGAAAAGGATTCACTCAATCTAACTACTGTTAGAGATAAAAGAATGCCATGCACGACTCTAGCGCTTCCACAACACTCTCAAACGCACATCCGGTGTGGACGTAGGTCAAATCTGTTCTTATGCCACTATAACAGCGCGATAACAGTAGCCATGTCGCGCAGTAGATCTATCATCGCATCAAATCCATCTCACAAGAGATTCGCCGGTGCTTGTAGGCATGCGAGCACTGTTGTCACTGTTGTCTACAAGGGTACCTGCGCTGCGCTCCATGCCTTGTGCCAGTTATCCCGTGACAACGGCAAGCTTCTGATAATTTGAGATATTGGAGCCTGTTGTTGTCTAAATCATTCTTCCAACAACAATTAGGCCAACCTCGGGTTCTACTTCTTTTTGGCTTCTGTATCAGTCTACCAAACTGTTCGAAACTAGAAACAGATTTATATCCTTATTCAATTACGTAAAACGCCTATAGAGGCTTTCAGCCTCTTAAAGGTGTCGTCATCTGCAGTTAATCAACATGATCCATAGCTGCGGCTAACTTTGAGCCACTGCAAGACAGATCAAATCTCCACAACATCCAGAATATATGGATGGTGGATGTTGTGAATTCGGAATCACTCTATTTTCACTCGCCACCCGCCCCTAGTGAGTGTATGGAAGTTTTCAATCCCACTAGATTGATGAGAAAAGTACTCATGATAATAATGGGGTCGTAGACACTGGTGTTTCCGCCTCAGATCTCGGCGTGTTAGCCGATGAGATTAGATTCCAGCCGCCAGAAGCCTATTCCTGAATTCCAAGGTAAGTTTACAGGAATTTCGATAAATACATCGGCCCCGAGGTTCCATATAATTTCATAGCCCAAACGCACCGGCACCTGCGCATGATACGCAGGCCGACGACTCTTAGAATTTCGAAGCTTTTCAGAGATGCCAAGATAGCAGACAATGATAAAGCAGGATCTCAACAGGCATTATTTGGGCCTAAATTATGATTATTTTGCACCTGTAATTTTCCTAAATGATGCTGAGATGTCAGGCGCAGAAGACCCGCAAACAGCACTGGTAGGACCGAACTTGTACACCCACCCAAAGTTTCGCGCAGTTTAACCATCAATACTACTGCCAGCGGTTTCATCAGTTCGCTATAGTTTTCGGTTTTAGCGCCCAATCTTCTACTTGTGTTTTCCTAGGCGGATTCCAAGACGGCCGCCGCAAGAAGGGTTGGCGTAGCTTGCCGTGATCTTGAAAGGATTCCACCAGATCTTGAACAAAGAGCATCCTGATACTTCTTACTTTTGACTTAGAAAACGGTCATCAGAATTTCGACTAGAAAGACTGTGATCAATAATTGCCAAGGAGTCGGGTCTTGTTCAAGGAGATCAGCGGAACTGTCATCGGCAAGGATATTTACATAGAGTCGAAATTGCTTTTTGAGCGTCAAAGGATGGACGGCAGGAGATTTCAAGATGTATTACGTAACCAAGCCTCTGGGCAGGATCCCCAGGTTCGTACACTTTCCACAATTGGATCTGGGGTGTTCCCTCCTCCTATCTTAACTTGAACATGATCATCCCCCATTGCCAGGTATTCCGGAAAGAACGAAAGTCTGTCCGGGATTGCTTCATTGTACGTCCAATTGCAGCAGAGACGAGAGAAGTTTCTTTCTCATTTTCCCGTCGTCGTACTGAATCATTAGCCATTGCCCGAGTTCCCTCCGCCCTGCTTCTCAGCCAGCGGGGACGCCGCCCCGCCCCGCTGAAGATGAAAGGCTCAGCTCGACCCATTGTGGGAGGATTCTTCCTTCTGCTGACAGTCCCTCCTCTGTTAATTCTTCGTGCTTACTGCCCTGCAACGGTGACAGCGACCTTGTCTCGGGTGTATGGGTGCCTTTTGAGGGGCATCGCCAATGTCTGACCACGCCGGCTCTGTTCTCCGGCTACTCAGCTATGAGATGACACAAAACACAGCTCCTCACAGCGGATGCAACGGCCTGTCCTGCCGTCCATGACACAAAGACGGGTTGGCAAACATGACAGCCCCACAAAGAGCGGATGCCATCCACAGGAGCGTCTGACAAAACAATGGTCGGAACTTCAGCCGCTGCATGGAGTCGCCCGAATAGAGACGCGGGGGCTGGTTCAGCTTCCCGATCCACTGTCCAGGGTGGCAGGCCTCAGCCACAAGCCAACCCAGCCCAGATGAACCACAAACAACAAACTCGGAGCCGCAGCAGGGATGCATCGTCACAGCCCTCAGCACTAGCACCTCTATCGGACAAATCAGGATTCTCTTTTTTCAAAAGAGCCAGCCAGCAATTCCGCCCTGATCTACTCTTCCTGAGGAATGCTGTAGCCTGGTGGTACAGTATCCCAAATTTGGTACGGCAAGGCAGAGAACCTTATGCGGCTCACGCGCCATTGGTCCAACGCGAAATACTGGCGGAAGAGTTCCTCGCCTCGTGGGTTCCATCGTTAGAGTTTGTTCTGTGCCATCCGCCCTTGCACGCTTCGGGGTAAGCTGTGCGACGGGAACAGCACAAGCTACCTTAGCTTCCAGCCATGAACACCGAGCTGAGAGCCATGGTTGACCCTTACCAGCTCGGGGGATTCAAGATAATACACGTACGAGTTCAAGGCATTGCCGTCTTCAGGGGTTTTGGCCGACAGGTAACAGTTCAAATACGCTCGAACGGTCTCCATCGCCTAGGAATAAGCAGCGTGGGCAGCCCCCTCAAGATGAGATCAGACGAGAAATCCTTTTTGAGCGCGTCTTAGACAGGCCGTGCACTCGACGGGGCTAATTATGGATGTGGACGCCGGCTGCCGCCACGACTCCTGCTCCCATTCGCCAGTCGCAACCAAAGGGCGAGCCATGTACATGGGCTGCGCCGCAGGAAGCTGCGGCACCAACAGGACCCTCGAGCACCCGGGCATCAGACGCCGGCCGCATGGGAACTTTGTGACTCGCGAGATAACCTCCCCCCAGCCTTACAAGTCCAAGCCCGAGTCCAGGGGCTGCAGGCTTACCTCGCTCGAAAAGAAAGAGGCCAAGTGGAGAGTGGGAGGCCAGAACATGACCAATCCAGACCCCAACGGGCACTGGGGCCGCCCCCGTGCTGAGCTGCAGATGCTCGTGGCATTGGCATTGGCGTTGGCGTTGGCGCTGGCGTCCCTCAGCTCACGGTCAGAAAGAGAGACAAGACCAGGCCAGTCAGGATGGCAACAAGCCGAAATAAGTTCCAACAGGTCCAACCCAGCCCCAAGGTGCCGGGAGGCGTCCCTCCTCCTTGACTTCCTTTTATTGATGCTCATTCCCATCTCACCCGGCTTGACACCTCCTGCCTCCCTCCTCCTGTCTTCCCCCTGTATCCATCGGCGTCACCGTCTTTCGCACACGTCCACTCCCGGATCTCAAAATATCAACCAGTTCAAAGTTGTCCCCCTCTCATCGCACCAGGTTCCACAGACGAGCCCACCCATCAACGGCAAATCGAACCGAGGCTGCAGACCCTGTCGGCTGCCGAACCAAAACTTTCCAAATCAGGAAGCTGCCAGAGCACGACTTTGACTCGTCGCACAACTCTACCGTCTCCCGCAATTCTGGGGCCGGCACTTGGGCACCCACCCCGAACCACTGTCAATCCCACCCCGACCGACCCCCGTTCCGGCAGTTGCTGCAGCCCCCCTCGCCCATAAAACCCGGGCAAGATGCCGTCATTTCACTCCGCTTCAGCGTTCGTCGCGCTCCTTTTCGCGACGGCCGCCTCGGCCTTGTCGCCGGCGAAGCTGCACTGCCTTCGGTCGAGAAATCTCGAGCTCGCCAGGCTCGCGGCCTGCGGTGAACCGGGATCTGTGGCCCACTGCCTGGACATGCTCCCCGACGATTTTACGCAAACCGACCTCGAGAGATGTTACATGCACGCCGGCTGCGAGCTCGCCGAGGCCGTTATTGAATCGCAGTGGACTTTGGACAGGTGCGGCAACGACGGCAGCGTGCCCGCGGAGCTACGCAAGCGCCATGCCCCCATCTTCGCGCGCCAGACCACCGCAGCGACGACGGCTGCCGAGACTGCCAACACGGCGACGGCCACGGCACCGGGACCTACTCGAAACTCATCTGCTCCACGACGACGACAGTTTCAACGACGCTTTGCCCGGTCGTATCGACGGGCGTGAGGAAGGGTCAGACACTCAAGGAAGGCTGCTTCCCGACGCAAGTGTCCTTCGCGACGTGCGCCGCGGGTCTTCTCTGCAAGAACGACCCGGCCGGCATACCCTCGTGCCTGGTGCTGGACAACACCGTCTACAGCGGCGGCATCGCCGTGGCCCTCTTCTTCGCCGTGGCCATTACGGGCGCCATCGCGTGGATCACGTTCCTCTGCTGCCGCGAGAGGAAGCAGAAGAAGCGCATCGCCGCCAGGGCTGAGGCTGCCGCCATTGCTAGGCAACACGCCAAGAGGCCGACTGTGCAGGTCCAGAACACGGACAGTCAGCCGCTCATGTCGCACGGTCATCCGGCCGATGGGTACGATGCGCACGGCCCGTTTGGTGACCAAAATCGGATGTAAGAGAGGAGCACCTCTCCTCTCAAGCCCGACAGCTTTTTGTCGGTTGGTGACGGGAATACGACAGTAATGGTTAAGATACCTCCGAATGCGGTTTTTCTGGTTTCAGCTTGTTGATAGGTTGCGTCGAGAGCCATGGGCAGCGAATGGACTTGCAAACAAATAAAACGAAACGAATCATTTCACACACATTTTCCCCTTCATGTCCAAGATGCGTCGCCGACCGCGCACTGTGCTGTCAAAGCTGACCCTGCATAGGTAGTCATTAGCCGCTGGGTTAAGGGACCGGGACAGACCGGATGAGGGGAACAGCCCCCTCGAACCCAATCGGCCGGCAACCCCAGAGTCACGTTGGAGGGGTTCGGGCGACAGTCGACGGCTGGCTGTTGAACGAGCAATGATTCACGTGTGAAATGAGCGTCAAAGGCGAGAAGCCCGATCGATACTCTACGACGAGCAGCACACGTTGGACGGCTTCGGTTCAACTCCCATGTAGTGGCGGCAGTTCCCATGTCTCTCGATGCAGGGGAGTGACCGTTTTTTGACAGCTAGCTCCCGCATGCGTGGACTCGTGCGTAGGCGGAGAGTGTGTGCGGATATGCCAAAACTCGAGACGCAGCCGTGGCGTGGTGCGACGAGAGGCCAAACACGGAATGGCAGAGGAGAGGCGGTGGTGAACGAGTTGGGTGATAGGAAAAGATAGGGAAGAGAGTCTGGTTTGGTGAAGGTTCGTGACTATGCTCCTCTTTCTCTTCCTGGTCTCTCTGGCAAGGAAAGCAGGGCAGGGAAAGCGTGGAGATGGTCGCAGAACTGTTTGCTCCTCCCACTTTCCTCAGCTTGGGCATCGGCCACGCTTCACACGGTACAACTCCGGGGAGTGGGGCTGGCCGGTGGGACAACCAATGAGATTGAGTCATAAACCAATCCAGCCCAGCGAGTGCAGGACCGCAGGTGCAGGTGCAGGTGCAGGTGCGGAGAGCAGGCGGAGAGCAGGCGGTGGACGGCAGCAGCAGCATTACCGCAAGCAAACGCACTCAGAGGCCGATATCGCCACCCCAGACTGGACGAAAGGCCCGTGCACATCTCCCGATGAGCAACGCTTGTTCGTTCTCGCCCCCGTCGTGCGCCCTTCCAGCCAGTCAACGTCCAGCTACCCCACACCTCGACGGCCGATAATTTTTTTGGTTTTTTCCCTGCCTCCGAAACAGCAGCCGCCTCTCCATTCAATCGCTCTCTGCTCTCTGCTGTCTCTACCAGAAGGGGTCCTCGGTCGCCAGAACCCCAGCCTGACTCTTTTCCCCTTGACCCTCTGACTCTAAACTGCTGCCGTGTGCGTGCGTGTACGTCCCCGGTCCCAATCTCGAATTTGAGATCTGCCCAACTTGCCACAAACCTGTGCGTGACTGCTTCTTTCCTCCTTCTCTCCTTCCCTCCCCTCCATTGAACCGCGACCTCTGCAATCCTCTTCCCTCCCCCGCGATCGTCCAATTCGACGAGCCGCCCTCTCCATCCCTAAGGATCTCGACGAGGCATCGCGCCGAGTGTCTTTATTCCTCCTTCTCTTCTACTCTCGTGCTTCTTTTCTTCTTCCTCCTTTTTCGGAACCCTCTCCACTCCGCCCATCATGATGCTCCGAAGCCGCCACGCCACCCGCGCCCTCAAGGCCATCTCGAGGCCGAGCGCTCCCCGCGCCCTCACCACCTCGTCCGCCGTTTCTGCCATTCAGGCCGCGAAGAAGATCACTTCCGGCGTGAGGAATCAGGCCACCTCTGCCACCTCGCCAGCTCCGTAAGCTTCTCCTGCCCCCGTCGCCTTCCGTGCAGTGCCTGGTCCTCTGCCTTGGACCACGAACAAAACCTGGGTGACTCACGAGACCGTTTGACTGACGAGCGTATTTTCAAATGCAGTGAGGTTCGAAGCACGCCGGCGCCCACCTTCCAAGCCGACAAGGATCGCAGCCATGTCCAGCCTCTCGTTGGCTCTCGTACCCCCGAGATGGACGAGTCGTACGTAGCCCTCGTCGGCGCCCCCAATGCCGTCGTCGACGTGTAAGCGCGCGAGATTGCTTACTGTGTTATCCAGCTTCATTGGCAAGACCGGAGGAGAGATCTTCCACGAGATGATGTTGAGACACAATGTCAAGCACATCTGTTGGTGACCCAATTGCAGCTCCCCCGTAGCTAGAGCTACTTGGAAGAGAAACATGGCTGACCGTGACTCACAGTTGGATACCCTGGAGGAGCCATTCTCCCCTCTTCGACGCCATCTATAACTCAAAACACTTCGATTTCATCCTCCCCAAGCACGAGCAGGGCGCTGGCCACATGGCCGAGGGTTACGCCCGCGCCTCGGGCAAGTGCGGTGTCGTCCTCGTCACCTCCGGCCCCGGCGCGACCAACGTCATCACCCCTATGCAGGATGCCCTCTCCGACGGTACCCCTATGGTCGTCTTCTGCGGACAGGTCGTCACCTCTGCCATTGGCAGTGACGCCTTCCAGGAGGCCGACGTCACCGGCATCTCCCGCGCTTGCACCAAGTGGAACGTCATGGTTAAGAATATTGCCGAGCTTCCCCGCCGTATCAACGAGGCTTTCGAGATCGCCACCAGCGGCCGCCCCGGTCCCGTCCTCGTCGACCTTCCCAAGGACGTCACTGCGGGTGTCCTGAGAAGAGCTATCCCGACCGAGACCTCCCTCCCCTCCCTCCCGAGTGCCGCATCGAGAGCCGCCATGGCCCTGCTCCAGAAGCAGCTTGAGCAGTCCATCAAGCGTGTTGCCGATCTCGTCAACGTTGCTAAGAAGCCCGTCATCTACGCCGGCCAGGGTATAGCCCAATCCGAGGGCGGCCCCGAGATCCTCAAGGAGCTCGCCGAGAAGCTCTCCATCCCCGTCACCACCACCCTGCACGGTTTGGGCTCTTTCGACGAGCTCGATGAGAAGTCCCTCCACATGCTCGGTATGCACGGCTCGGCTTACGCCAACATGGCCATCCAGCAGGCCGACCTCATCATTGCCCTCGCGCCCGCTTCGACGACCGTGTCACCCTCAACGTCGCCAAGTTCGCCCCTGGCGCCAAGGCCGCCGCGGCCGAGGGCCGTGGTGGTATCGTCCACTTTGAGATCATGCCCAAGAACATCAACAAGGTTGTCCAGGCCACTGAGGCCGTCGAGGGTGACGTTGCCACCAACCTGCGCACTCTCATGCCTTACCTGAAGCCCAAGTCGATGGACGAGCGCAAGGATTGGTTCGACAAGATTAGGGAGTGGAAGACCAAGTGGCCCATGTCCGACTACGAGAAGGCTGAGCGCTCCGGCATGATCAAGCCCCAGACCCTCGTCGAGGAGCTCAGCAACCTGACCGCCGACCGTAAGGAGACGACCATCATCGCCACCGGTGTCGGTCAGCATCAGATGTGGACCGCCCAGCACTTCCGCTGGAGGCACCCCAGAACCATGGTCACCTCTGGTGGCCTCGGTACCATGGGATACGGCCTGCCCGCCGCCATTGGCGCCAAGGTCGCCAAGCCCGACGCCCTCGTTATCGACATCGACGGCGACGCCTCCTTCAACATGACTCTCACCGAGCTCTCCACAGCCGCGCAGTTCAACATTGGCGTCAAGGTCATTGTCCTGAACAACGAAGAGCAGGGCATGGTCACGCAATGGCAGAACCTCTTCTACGAGGACCGCTACGCCCACACCCATCAGCAGAACCCCGACTTCATGAAGCTGGCCGATGCCATGGGCGTCCAGCACCGTAGAGTGATCAAGCCCGATGAGGTCGTCGACGCCCTCAAGTGGCTCATCAACACCGACGGCCCCGCCCTCCTCGAGGTCGTCACCGACAAGAAGGTTCCCGTCTTGCCCATGGTGCCCTCCGGATCAGCCCTCCACGAGTTCTTGACATGGGATGGAGGTGAGTGTTCCCACCACACCCCCTGCAACAGTTTAGAAGCTAACCCCCTCACAGAGAAGGACAAGAAGCGCCGCGAGCTGATGCGCAAGAGAACGTCTGGTCTCCACGGTTAAGCCAACCACGACCGGCTCTTTCTTGTTAACTTAATATTTTCCCAACATCGGAGGCGTCCATGCATCTTGCTCTCTCATCTTATACCACCAGCTTAGTTGGGTCTCTTCGGTCATAAACGAGATCCGGCTTCCACAAAATCTACTTTCCATTGGGACCAGGGTTTGAACAGGCGGACGGGTCTTACCCCAAAATCATAGGTTGTCCGGAGCAACACGAAAAACACAAAGTCTCAAAAAGCGCTTTCGATCTCTCCAATATCCGCCGCATTCTAAACAGTCTGGGGGCTTCATTCGGCATTCGAAAATCACCTGTCAGGGAGGTGGATTACCTCAGCTTATCAAGAGAATGTACATATAAACTTCACGAGTTGAATGTTCAAAAGTTTTGTCAAACCATGCATGCTAAGGTCCGTTTGGATAATTTGGGTGTCTCGCGCGAGTTTGTGCTCGTTGCCAACTTCATAGCATCGAAGCAGTTGTCTGCTACTGTTCCTGAATGTTCTAACAAAACAAGATAGCTCCAGTCCCCAATGCCTCTGTAATGCACGAGACTGAAATCACAGGAAAGCCCACGACCCCCCATTACTTTCCGGCCCTTTCCCAACTCGTGGTCACTGATATGTCCACCGAAGGCCCTCCGCTGTCTATTCCTCGCCCTGGCGCCCGATAACGATTCAACGCCTTGACTGCTCGTAGCCAATGTAGTATTCTCCCTCCTTCCCCAAGAATCCGGACAATGTTAACAAAGCCGTGCGTTGGATGTTCGATACCTGTTTGCAAGCGCAATCTACGTGGAATTGCATGCCGACAGCTTTTGTTGTATATACCAGACGCCAGGACAGCGTATATGCTGAAA
>JAIMZG010001357.1:0-18864 GCA_020466075.1 Colletotrichum coccodes
AAAATCTTCTCTGCCATCTCGGGACTAATGAACCCTGGATCTGGCTTCCAGTCAATGTTCCATGCTTTGTGTCTTGGGTCATGTGCAGAGGTTGAGTCATCGGCACCGTCAACCTCTGTCACGATACAACCCGACACTCGGATCATGGGCTCCTTTGAGTCGGGGTCAACAGAAGTGCATGACATCAGATGCTCTTTGCGCCCACGAGAGTGGGAGTCGGCGAAAACGAGATATCCATCTTCCGAATGCTGAGAAGCGGAAACCCAAAGCTCCTCCATGAAGGAAAGGACAATGGGATTCTTTTGTTTCCTGGCGGGGTTGGACACAAGAGGTACCAGGCATGCTTGGAGTGCGCCATCCAGTGTCGTAGGGTGGATCAGATGCGGTTGTAGATATTCCTTGGGCATCAGCGTCTTCAGAAGGGGTATGGTCGGCTTGACCGTGGCTAGAGTCACGCCTGTTTCGTGGTCGACAACGAAGTCCGCCACAGTTTGGAATGTTGGGCCAAACGCCAAGCCGACATCTTCCCACGCTTGGTAGATCTTGTCGGATGAACCCTGGCTCTTGCACCTTTGCTGAGCGTCATCGATCCTGGCCCGACAATAAGCCCTGAACGCTTCATCTTCTAGGCCACCATCCACAGCCGATGCCGCCTCGTCGAACTCAACAAGCACCTGGCCACAGCAGTGTTCTCGCCATTGGTCGTCATCCTGGGCGGTGCAGACTTGGAATTCGCGCCAAGCCGAGACTTTTGTCTCCAAGGCAGCTTGTTTGACGGGCCGAAGGTACAAGTGTGACTCGACGCCCATGGCGTCGTCGGGAACCTGTAACGCGGAATGGAAAGAGACCTCACGGAACCGGATTCCCTTGATCTTCTTATCGGGACTCGAGCGCTCGGCGAGCTGTTTGCAACCCTCAATGGCCATAACAAGCATGCCAGCAGCAGGGTACAGTACGGATCCCGAGATAGTGTGATGTTCCACCCACGGATTCTCCGAAAGACGAATCCAGTTGCGCCAGATGGCATCATGCTGCCCATCCCAGTCATTGACGGGCGCTCCGAGAAGCTCGTGGCGAGGATACGGGCGGAAGCGGAAGTTTCTGCTGAGTCGGCATTCGTACCAGTATTCCCGAGAGTGGTTGAAGGGGTACCGAGGAAGATCAATCATCATTGACGGCTGCAATCCGTCAACATGATTAACCTTTAGCAGGTCAAGTTCAATGCCCCGAGTGAACAATGATCCAGCTGCCTGCATGATGACTTCCAAGTCTGGCTCGCCTCGCTTGAGCAGATGATGGTACTTGACGCCGGTGTTACCTCTGACCTCATCCGTAATGTTGCGTAGCGGGCCCTGTAAGGCGGGATGGGGTCCGATCTCGAGGATGTCTGTGATGAGATGGGATTGGCTGCCTTCACCCTCCCCACCAGCCCGGGCTTGAAGCATAGCTGTCATTGACTCGCTGAACCTGACAGGCGACGTCAGGTTCTTGGTCCAGTATGCGGCTTCTCGCAGTTTTGAGTGTCCAATATGCGACCCGTATGTCGACGAGAAGAACTGCGATTCGGAAGAGTGACCTGTCGGCGAGCCAGGCCGGATCGCCCCTATGCATTCGGCGTACTCTTCGGAAATAGGCTCCATGAGCTTCGAGTGGTACGCCATCTCGACCTTCAATTTTCGGGTAAAGATGCCCTCCTCGTTGAGCACATGGGTCAGTGCATCGATCTGTGCAACATCACCACTGATAGTGTGGCTGGTCTTGCTGTTCATGCAAGCAACGGCGAGTTTGCCAACGCTTTCAAATCCAGACTTGTTGACTCTGTCGATGTATTCCAATGTCTTTTCCAAGTTCAGCCCGACAGCAGCCATAGTACCCTTGGGCTGTACGGGAGAGCGAGCCAACTTGGCAGAGAGCTTTCCTACAGAGCGAGATACGGGTCAGCCGGATTCGTGTCTCGATTGCAAAAAGTAAATCCACTCACCACGCCAATATGCAATCCGCCAGGCACACTCTTGCGAAATAGCACCAGCGGAGTAGGCAGCCGCTATTTCACCAGAAGAATGGCCGACAGCAGCACGAAATTGCACCCCCCAATCGGCCAGGAGATCGACCAAAGCAACCTGTAAAGCGGTACACAGAGGTTGCGAGAATTCAGCATCATTGATTCGCGAATCATTGGCCTTCTTTGAAAGCTCGTCTGCCGTTATCACCCTGTGTCAGCTAAAAAGATTTCTACACCAACGAGTGCGGTGGGGATTGATCGTCTACTCACCGATGACAGACCATTCGCATCCTAGCGTCTTCAGATACGCATCTGCACATTGGAGGCTTCTTCGGTACGGTAAATGGTGCATCAGTCCATTGCCCATTCGAGTCCACTGGGCTCCCTGGCCTGTAAATACGAACCCAAGGCCGGGTTCAGTAACAGCGCGCGTAGCTGGTTGGCTTAGTGACAGGACATCTTCCAATTCCTTTCCGGAGCTTGCGACGATTGCGATGCGCCAAGGGAATTTAGACCTCTTGCTCGCTAACGTGTAGCTTAGATTGTAAAGAGACTCAGTCATGCATGGCAAGTATTCCTTGTATGCGTTGCAAATTCTGGAGACGCCATCTTGATCGTGGGTGCTCAGGACGAACAGCTGTGGCGAAAAGTGAGTTCCACTGATGACCGGAGATACTTGGCTAGCTGAGTGAAATCCCAATTTAGCATATGCACCGGCAAAGTACTCACAAGGCGAGGGGGGCTTGTGCAAACTTACGAGATGCGCCTGGTAGTCGAGGGACTTCGACGGTTCGATGGGGCGCCACATAGTTATGCCTTCTCAGGAAATGAAGCGCATCATCTATGACCACGTGGGCATTTGTGCCCGAAATTCCGAACGAGTTGATGGAGACTCGACGAAGCCCCGTGCTAGTCCTGGGCCAAGGAATCGAAGTAGTCGGGAAATGAAGATGCCACTCGTTTGGAATCTTGGGGTTCCTTTCCTCAAACCATGCGTTTGCAGGGATGATACCGCTTTCCAAGCAGAGTACCCCCTTGATGAAAGACGCAATGCCAGAGTTACCCTCTGTATGCCCAATATTGCTCTTGAGGGCCCCAATATGAAGAGGCTCTTCCGCCGAACGATACTGGGTGAACATTTCACTGATGGCAGAAGCTCGGTAGGATCGCCTACGTTAGTGCCAGTTCCGTGGGCCTCAAAAAAACGCGTCTCTGAAGGGTCGAGCTGCGCTTGGGCGTACGTCAATCGCATAAGCTCGGCCTGAGCCTCCTTCGCCGGTGCCGTAAGGCCGGGAGAGTGACCGTCATGGTTGCATCCAGTATTGCGGATGACAGCACGGATGGCTATTTCAACCGCAAAGTCAGCATCCAATAAATCTTCTCTGCTTTGAAGAAGGAGGGAGAAAGGAACTCACTATCTCCGTCCCGAATTGCATCTGACAGCCTTTTGAGGACGACAGCTGCGATACCTTCGCCTCTTCCGTATCCGTTTGCCCTCTTGTCGAAGCTCTTCGAGGTACCTGCCGGGTCAAGTACACCAAGAGCGTTAAGCTCCAGTCCCATTTCGGGAGAGAGCAGTACATTGGTGCCGCATGCAATTGCCTATGGACGGGTTTGTTAGAATGCCAATTCAAGTAGGTGAGTAATGTTTGATCTGGATCGTACGATGTTACAGTCGCGAGACTTCAAACCAACAACGGCCTGGTGAAGAGCCACCATGCTACTCGAACAAGCAGTGTCGACACTAAGAGCTGGCCCTCTCAGACCATAAAACCATGAGACACGTCCAGCTAGCGTGCTGGCTATTGTACCGCACGCCGTGTACGTCATCGGTACATCCACGTCTTTGATCAAAAGATCACGAAAGTCCCACATGAATGCTCCAGCATACACTCCCGTCAGTGAGCCGTCCATGTCAGCCATGGTGTAGCCGGCGTTTTCCATGGCTGTGTAAACACATTCGAGCAGCATTCGTTGCTGCGGATCCAGGTTTGCAGCCTCAGCAGGCGTCATGGCGAAGAAGGGTGCATCAAATGCCTTCACGTTGACTTGCATGAAGTGTCCTTCCTTGCCGCCAATCTGCAATCTCGTTAGCCAAAGCCCATCTCATGAATCAGATGCGGGGGCTTGGGGATCGTACCACTCCGTCTCTGTGATTGTCGGGGTGCCAAAAAGCTTCCGCGTTGTATCGATCCGGTGGAACAGGAGCTCTCGCAGATCTTCCGGCAACCAGGAACGAAAAGAACTTCTCGACCGTATCTCCATCGCATGGCAACTTGGCATCCAATCCAATCACAGCAATAGGTTCAGCCATCTTTCAGGCAAACTGGGAATCAAGTCGGGTTGTTAGCTATGACTGCAGCTCCTTTGTGTCAATAAGGCGTGATGAGAAGAGAGGATAGTACCAACATGGTGGGGGGGTATGCAAGCGGCTTATCTTCTACATAAAAGCAAAGCTGAGGTTACCATAAGGTTCCAAAAGCATACCCAAACTAGATTCCATCATTTAAGTTTCCGTGTCAACCATGGATCCTGTACTTATGGATCATGCTATAGGCTGTGCCACAGGTAGCAGCTAGGTGGATTCTGATATACCCAGTTGAGTTTCTTTCCATTACTGGGGAACGGTAGCAAACTATCTTGTTTTTGGCCTGTCTGTTAATGAACGTGATAGCATCTTATGGAGTGCCAACTAGTTACCAAATTTTAACCGACAATCTATGAGCATCTTCATCTCTCATTATGAATTTGCATAGAATCTGCATAGAATCATATACTACGGGAGATTGCTAGTGATACTTCCATCCTATAAATAGCTTCAAGCAAAGGAACTCCAGGTAATACAAAACAATTGGCTGACGTGTTCTTGTTTCATATACTTCCATTGGCGAAATATCTGCAGCCGCAATGTCGGGAGTTGTGGTCTGGGAAGAGGTGTACCGTATGCGTCGCTTACTATGGCCCCTTCAAAAGTTTAAGTGGAGTTATAACTCCTCTGGTTGGGGAAGATGAATAGAGTTTAATACCTGATGGCTTATCAGTATCAACCCTCAATGAAGTAGGGTAGTACTCGCAGCGTAGGGTAGCTCGTAGCGTCGCACTTACCTCGTGAGCTATTTGTAACACTAGTATCATTTGGGTCGAGTTGTGGTTCCTCTCGCGGTAGTGAAGAATTTGGATTTAAAACTTGGTATGGCTTCGTTGATAACCTTGCATGCAGCAGAGCTAGGTCGACGATCCTGGTGGCTTTAGTTTCAACGCTCTCGGGTAGTTCGAAGAAGGCCTGTGCACAATCTTGAATGTATTGAAATTATCGCTCTATTAGTCGAGCTGATCGTAATTAAATGCATAGTACAACCGAGACGGCACTAAGCGACGAGCTCATAACTTGGTAAACTTCGAGTGTAGCGGTACGGTGTTGCTCGTATGTCCCTGAGTCTTACTGCTTGTTTCTCTATGAGGCAACTGAGTACCCTTTCTACCATGTACTATGTACTCTGTACCAAGTGAGGCCAGTGTTGGTTACATGGGGCCAGAGGGTCTTAATGAAGCATTGCAAGGTGGGCGAGGTGGAATGAAACTCGCATTCTGGTCAATCACGCTGAAGACAAGCCCACTGAAGTTCAGATCCAAGTGTTATGTTACTCTTTTACTCCGTCGAATTGCCCAACACGAGAAATGATTCATTCGGTAGGGACTCATCATCCTCGGCAAATCAGTTACCAATGCATAGTCGCCTCTAGATTGACATGAGGGTCTAATCAATTCCCCGAAACTCAAAGTAGTCCGTCCATTCCGAAGTTTCCATCAACTTTGGCACTAAGTCTTTCTCCATGGTGATCGCAAACATAACGCCCTCGTCCAAGTTTACCGGCGATTTTATTGGCGCGTAAATTAGGACTAAGCCCGCCGTGACCAGCCTCCCCCACAGGTGTCGGTATGTGATGGGTTTCGCGAACCCAAAGTCAAAGTCGCTGACATCAGCTGAGCGATGATCGGTTACGAACATACTCATTGGCGGATGCGCATCAACGCGCAGGCTGATTGTTCGCTTATCTCTGATCGGCGCGATGAGATCGATCAGGCGCTCCACATGCTGTTCAGTGCAGCTTTCCGTCAACACGCGGATATAACCTGCCAGCTTCGATAGCGGGGCGTCCGAGATAACATCTCTAGCCGTAAGAGGTGGCACCGGTGCAGTGTCCGAAAACGCGCCCGCCACAACATTGCGCATCATGCGTTCTGGAACAGGAGGATTGTGTAACCGGGGCCGCATATTCACGGCTTCGCCCCACCAAAGGCTAGCCGAAAGATCCGGGTTGTAGAGCGGAGCGCGTATCTTGGACAACATTCGCCAGACATATGCGCACATGGCGTCGTACGTTGATATCCGGTGAGAGTCGGCGTCTATCATCGTCGCGAGCTTCTTCAGCTCTTCAGCTTTGCTTTTGGGCAAATGAAACAGCACAGCCTGCTGCTCTGGATGATCAGGATGTTTCTGTGCAATAGCAGGTCCTTCAACGAGGCTATCCGCCGGCAGACTCTTGGTAAAGCGCGAGACGTCAATGTTAGCAGGATCCCACGGTGGAAAACTAGTCGACTCGGCAACCGCGTAACAGTTTTCGGCAAGCTGGCGAGTAAAGTTACTCCATCCCATAAGATCGCAGGAATAATGGTGATTGTGCATACTGAAGAGAAGGCCTCCCTCCAACAGATTGACCTGATACGCTGCCACTACTGGGCTGCTGTCTGGGTCGGCCTCTGGCCTTTCTCCCCATGTCAAACCAGGGACGCCTGTTTATAAGAAATGTCAGCCAGCGTCGAAAGACAGCAGGAGTAACAAGAGTTGGGCAAGCCAAATACCCGAAACAGCGGGCGCTGATGATTCAGGAAGATAAAAAAGAAATAAGAAACTGACTCCACAGATTAATATCCTGTAGGCTATGACCGGAAAAATAAGACTGCTCAATGTCGTCCAAAGAAGGGTGGTTACCAAGAGGATCTAGCCGATGGACAACAAATTGTACGGTAGACTCCTTTCTCTTCACAAAAGAATAGCCACCCTCGGCGTCCTTTTCAATGGTACCGCACAGGTATCTTGCCTGGCTCAGTGTTCGTTCGAGTCCGGCTTTCAGAATGTCGACAGCATGACTTTTCTCGGAATCCTCTAAGCGGAAAAAAAGAGCATAATGATTATAGGCACAGTTGGGCGTAGAATCGATAGTAGAGAGCTTGAATCGCTCTTCTTCCGGGTCCTGTTCCCAGCCCAAAGAACGGAGCTGGAAAACTTGCCTTGACGACATGGTGAAATCTCTGACTTGATGCGATGGTAAGGTAAAAGGATAGAATACGACGGGATCAATAAGGTGAAGTTGACAAGAATCGGGTACCTGAAACGCTTTGCCTTTTAACCACTACCCCCATATCGGCAGATCTCAACGGGGTGCAAATGCCGATCGCGGTGTGCCCTGACATCTTCGCAACGTCGTACGGAGTACTTTGTTGTGGGTATCCTATTGAACCTGTGGCGAATAGGATGAGGCGTTTGCCCGCATAAAAGTGGACCCACAATTACTGTGCTGTAATTGTGAGGTTAAAGGTGACCTGACCATTGAATAGGACCAAGTATGTTACATCTAGGACACACCCCGCCTTCCCTACGACTACGGCCCTCTTTAAATGGATTTACAATTAGTCCTACACGTCGTTGAGAGGATATCTGGGAACATGTTAAAGCCTCGAACGTAAGTATCCCAAGAAACAAAACAAGCGACCAATACTGCGTTAAGAATGACCCACAACACATTTAGCACCCTTTAATTCTTTTCCCTCCAGCAGCCCCCCGGTATGAGTATCCTGTCTCCTTGAGGATTCCCATATACTGCAACCGACCTCATCGCACCGTCAACAATCTAGTCAGCTCGACACGCACCGTCTACCTGATTCTCGCTATAGCAACGGGACATGAGCACCATGATGCTGCCTGCCATTTTTGCCCTTGTAGGCATTGTCTCCTATTTCTATCTTCGGCGAAAGAGGGCTAGCCACAATCTCCCGCCTGGGCCCAGCCCGCTCCCCATCATTGGCAATATCCGAGATTTACCCCAGAGTGGAACGCCCGAGTATCAGCATTGGCTCAAGTTCAAAGACGCCTATGGTCCCATCAGCTGCATAAAAATACTTGGCCAGTTGCTCATCGTGATTCACGACCGTCAAGCGGCAAGTGATCTTTTGGTAAAGTCTTCCATGAAGACTTCCGGCCGACCATATATGCGCTTTGCGGACATGTGCGGTTTCGCGTCGCTTTTAAACCTCCAACAATATAACGCGACTTATCGCCAGCATCGCAAATTAGTGCACCAGCAATTCGGTACTAAGGCGGTAGCGGCCCGGTTTCGGGATATCCTAGACGTTGAATCACACCGGTTTCTTCTCCGAGTTCTAGATGACCCCGCCAACTTGGTGCAGCATATCAAGACGTAAGTCCAGTCAGCTTATTGCAAGATTTCATCTGATTGACAATCATCCTACTACTCTTCTTTGATCTTTGCTAAGTGAATTCATTATTCTAGTGAGACCAGCGCTATCATTCTACGAATAACATATGGCTATTCCATATCGCCGCACACGCCCGATCCGTTGGTTGGTCTGATTGAGCACACTATGGATGTCTTTGTGCTTGCAACTGCCCTTCTGTCCTGGGCAGTCGATGTTTTACCGGTGCTCGAATACCTCCCAGAATGTTTCTCAGGGACATCATTCAAGAAGGTGGCTCGGGAATGGAGCGAGCAACTCCGGACGACGATAGAGGTTCCTTACGCGTTCGTTCGGCAACAGATGGCCAAAGGGACACACCGCTTATCCTATGTCTCATCTCTCGTCGAGCAACACATTCAGCACGGTGGCGGCGTTGACAATGCGGATAAGAAGATGGAGGACGCCATTAAGAAGACAGCCGCGGTCATGTACGGGGGCGGGGCCGATACCTCTGCGGCATCCATCCACAGTTTTGTCCTGGCCATGATAGTCTTCCCAGACGTCCAAAAGAAGGCACAGGAGGAGATCGATACCATTGTCGGCCGCGACAAGCTGCCTCAGTATGAGGATCGAGATCGCTTGCCGTATGTTAATGCTATGGTGAAGGAAACCTTGCGGTGGTTTCCTGTCGCGCCGCTGGGTGTAGCTCACAGGGCCGATGAGTACATCAGGTACCGAGGGTTTGACATTCCAAAGGGAGCATATATGCTGCCGTCAATATGGTGGTTCTTGCATGATCCCCAGACATATTCGGATCCGTCTTCCTTCAACCCTGATAGGTATCTAGACCCTCAAAGTGAGCCGGACCCTACAGACGAAGTCTTTGGATACGGTCGCAGAATCTGCCCTGGCCGGTTCCTGGCGGACGAGAGCCTCTTCATCGTCATTGCACGTCTCTTGGCGGCATTTGACATCAGGAAGGCTGTCGACGAGTCAGGCAACGAGATTGATCCGGAGATCCATGCCACGGGCGGCTTGATTAGCCGTCCGCTCGAGTTTCCATACAGCATCACGCCAAGGAGTGCGAGGTCTGTGGATCTTATCCGATCTGTCGAAGTGAAGCAACCGTACGAGGAGAATGATGCTGAACTTGTTCGGTTTGCTTTAGCAAGCTGAATAGAAAAGCGACTGGCGTTGAGGCAAATGGACACTCTGTGGGACGTGGAAAGCACCGCGAAATCGTGGGGGAAAGAAAAGGAAATCTAAGCGCCAGGAAATCGCTCCATTTTTCAGGCAGTTTCCACTATCAACAACAAGGACTTCACCAAGATTTCACCGGATTATTGCTGGCAGGCGAGATGCGAGAAAGGGGTTTTTGGCCGGGATTTTCTAGCCAACAGAAGATATACACACGATGCACACTTGACCCGGACGTACACTTCAACAACTAGGCTTAAAAATACCCACGGGTACCCAAATGGGTAGATACCTAATTTACCCATGGGTTGCATTTGGGTACTCATTTGGGTTGTGGGTTTAATCGGGTTATGGGTACAAATTGTGAATATGGGTCGGGCAGGTAAGGGTATACCTTTTTGAGTAGTTAAGGGAAATTGGTATTAGGTATTTTGAATACCTATATAGTAAGAAAGATATAAGCTGATTAAATTTACTCTGTGTTGGGTGGACACTAGTACGATCGTACTCAAAACATAGGGGTGATCAAAGATGTATTCTTTTGTAATAACTTCTAAAACTCTAGACTTGGACTACTGACTGTATATATATACTTAGTCATATAGGGGTTCTCTGACTTAGACTAAAACGTCCTTGTACATCTAATGTTTTGGCCCTTGTATCTAGTCTGTATCTAGTTAGTTATGTAACTACCTGCTTCTTAGTTATATAGTTAATTACTATTATTTTAATAAATGTTTATATATTAATTAAGTAATACTCTTTTATTGTCATTAGTATTATTATAAAGACATAGTTATATAAATATAGTAAGTTATATATTACTTCTTGATTAATACAAGCAGTTCCAAGTAATTACTTTTAGTAATATATTTAGGTTGTAATATAAATAGACCTTTCTAGGAAAAGTCATAAAAATAGTATTACGACTCGAATCGTCTTTAGCTCCTGACTCTAAACTAGGCTTCTTAGTAACTAATTCTAATAGAGTAAATCCTTAGAGACGCTTGTCAGACTGGTGCAAAACTTCTCCAAGACACGCTTCAGTGCATCAGTGTTTTCGTCGTCATGGACATCACAAATCTTGTCACTGCTGTCCGCCTTTGTCCCAGTCTCAATCTCACCAATATCCTTCTTACAAGCATCAATAGCCGCATGCACCTTCCTGATAGGCTCCCTGTGCAGCTTCCGAATGAAATCCTCGGCCTCGTCAAGCAGCGTCGAGGAGTGGGGGCTGGAGCCCTTGGAGCCAGCAGCCACCAGGCAACCCTTGCACCCGTCTTTCAGAACCGTGAAAGCCTTTTTCAACAGCGCCTGCGTGTTTACCATGGTTTCTCTCAGCTCCGAGGAGTAATCGTCAGTGGCAACGTCTGACAGGATGCCCACCACGCCGTCTAGGCCATCGGCAAACACGAGCAGGGCATCCTCGTACACGTACATGGGCACCGGTCCACGGCTTTCGTCAAAGGCGCTATTATTGGTGAGCGCGTTTTGCATCCTTACCAGGGCATCGATGAGCTTTGCCGTGGTCATCTGCATGCCAGTGTCTGTGGTAGCTGTGGACAGACGCCCAATGGCATAGCTCTGGAGATAGCCCCTGATCTCCTGGGCGTGCGGCCCGCCGTGCGTTTCGGCAAAGCGGACGTCGGCGATGGTGCCTGCTGACTCAAGGAGCGTCTTGGGTCCGCCCGGGTGGGTGGCCAGGAAAGGCGTCATGTCGTAGACTATTCCGCCGATGGCGGTCCAGCACGAGGTGATGGAGTTGTGGGCTGCAAGGTTGGAAGGGGTGATGATGGGGTTTTTGGGGCCCGTTGGGGGTGAGGACGAGCAGGAGGAGTAGGAGGAGCAGGAAGAAGACCGTGATGTGGCAGGTCGTTTCACCATGGTGAAGAGATCTTGGTGCAGTTGATCCCAATGTGCGGGAGGTGAGGGTATTTTTGTGTGGTTGTTATCGTAGAACTCGCCATTTACATCTTGTGCTTGTTGTTCTTGCTGCTGCTGCTGCTGTGGTTGGCCCAGTCCAAGACTGCTCATCACCGTAGCCCCAAAGTCGGAGCTGCCGCAGACAAAGACGTGGCCGCCCTTTTCTTTCACGAGCCGCTGGACAGAGTCCCGGTACTCTACCAAATGGCGTGTGACGCGCCGTTCCCCCTGGGGGAGCTCAGTCCAGGTCCCGCTGCGGATCATGAGGTGTATCTCCTGGCTGAGGGCCAAGACTATGGTCAGTGGCAAGGCCCTGGTCAGTTGCTCCAGGCTGTCGAGTGGACAGGGGACATGGCGACGTGTTTTGGCAGCGACCATGAGGAGCGCCTCGCCTACCTCACCGTCTTGGGTATCATCGAGCCGCTGTGCAGATGCCGCCCTGTCGTGCAGAAAGCCCACCAAGGGGCCGACGCCGCTGCCCTGACCAATCAGCACCAGCGGCACGGCCAGGTCGCGTGGCTGGCGGAAACGCGGAGAAGGCCAGGGACGAAGGCGCAAATGTGTGCCTTGAGCGGCGGTGCTGAGGAAGGAGGATACCAGTCCCTCAGGCGAGTGTTGACCGACTGTCAAGGTGATGGTCATACCCCTCCACCCGACTCTGTCGCCCCATCAGCCACATCTGGCACGGCACGGGCGATGGAGTAGAATCTCGGCTCGGCATCATCGTCACTCTTGCCTGACGACGCATCATGATCTTCCGGGGAGGAGCCCCGCAACCGTCGCTGGTGCGAAGATCTTCTGTTGTTGGCATTCTTCCTCTTTCTCGGCGGCCAGACCTGCACTCGATCGCCCGGCTCGAGCGGCAAATTTGCATCTAACCTCACGGTCACCACCACGCTGCCCTCGTACACGCTCTGCGACTGCACATGCGCGTCCTGCCACAGCGGCCGCCCGCCCAGCCGCGACGCCATGCCCTTCTTCATTTGCATGCTGAGCATGGTCTCGGGGCGCATCTTCGGTTTTCCTGCCGCCGCGCCTTTGTCCTGGTCGCCGCTCTTGACGCCGCTACTCGTCGAGTGTCGCCCCGTGTTCAGGCTCACCCCCGTGATGCCAACAGCCTTGACGCGGTGCCGCTCAAGGAACCAGACGTACATTTGCAAAAGTCCATCCCACGCCGCCGAGAGATGCTGGTATTGCGACTGCTCTTCAGAGGGCAGATGGTCTTGCCGAGCACGGGCAGCAGCCACGTAGTCCCTGACGCTTCCGGCCCCGTCACCAAGGGCATCCAAGAAGGCGCGAATATTGGCCGGCAGCGTGGCCCGTCGGTCGCTCTGCATCCCCTTCAAGTCACCCTTGACATCCTGTCGGCCGATGAACGCGTCCAGCGCATGGAACAGCGGTGCATCGGCGCCGCTGTTCCCCAGCTCGCCGGACGTCACCGCGCGGCCCATGGCGGGATACGTCTTGATCCAGACGGCGGGGTCGAAGTGCGCCGTGTCGCGCGGCGTCATGGCCTCGAACACGTGGGCGCACTTTACGATGCGCGCCGCCAGACTCTCCAGGCAATGCGCGACCAGGACGGGCTGGTCGGCCAGCACGCCGCTCTGCGCGAGCGCCATGGCAGAGAGCGCGGGCGCAAAAACGGCCTCCATCGTGCCCTGGAGCCCCGAGGAGAGCCGCTCCTCGGGGAGGCCAAAGTAAGTACTGCTCAGGCTGAAGGAGTCATTGCCCACGGCGTTGTTGAGAACGTCGTCGGCGGGCACCTATCGTGGCAAGTTAGCTACTGTACTATGATGCAGTATGTTTCGAGCATATCTACATACCCGCCCAGTCAGGGGTCTCCCCAACTCCGTGCAAACCCTCTCCCACGCAATGAGGACATGGCGCGGTAGCTGGGGACGTCCGGTGTCCTCTTTGCCCTTGCTCTTGTCTTGCTCCTCGCCAAACATGTACGCGTGAGCCAGCGCGCTCAGCACCAACGCCGCTCGGGCCAGGTGGCGCTGTTCTAAGTCATCCCACGCGTCTCTCCCCCCTGCCGCACGCTCGCCCAAAGCGTCGACGGCTTGGCGCACACGTCCCGCTCGGAGTAACCGCGGCAGACTCCCATGAACCACCTCCCATGCCTCCAGGGACGCTGGCAGGCGTTGGCCTGAGCGTGCCGAGGCATTACTGCGGGCGGTGACGTGGTTTTCATGCGTTTCTTGACCTCCTAGGAAGCCCCTGGTGCGAGTAAAGCATCCATCAAGACCCGTGCCGAAACGAAGTATTCGCGTTCCCGATCGGGGTGACCCTGGGCTCCGGAACTTGAACTCCGTCGTTGATGAGCCTCCGAACAGTCCGGTTGCCAGAGAGGCCTGGGCAAGCAGGAAGCTGGCCTTGGAAATGGGGCATTCGATTACTGTTGCGGATGATGTGCCTGTGGCGTGTTGTTTCTTCACTGGGGACTTTGGCGGCGTGATGATGCCTCCAGCTGATGTTTGGCTCACATTGAGGAAGATCGATGGTGGTGGTGATGGTGGTGGTGATGATAAGTTTGTGTACTTGACCACATCTTGCTGTGGCTTCTTCCACAAGGAAGAGGATGTGGATGGCGTGGGAGACGGAGACGGTGTTGGAGGGTTTTGAAAGGCAGACATGGTGGTGAAAGGAGGTACCAACAAACAAAGTGGTAGTTACTGTTATTGCCACGAGACAAATTGCGAGGCGGTATCAAAAATTCCAGATCGCCAAAGATGGCAGGATAGATTGGCTTCGTTATTCATGAAGATCATATGTCCGAGGCTTCGATTCTGGCGTCTTGAGGTCCCCCATGGATTTTGTGAAGATGGTAAATTTATATATATGTATGATGTGGGTATAGAGAGATCGGCATTGTCTGTCATAGCTTCGATCTTCGTCCAGACCTTACTGTGTGGTATGCACATCACAGCGCTTGGGAGTTTGTGGCACACATCATAGCCTCAATTCGAAAATCACCTCATAGGTATCTTCGCACTTTAGTTCCAAATTGGGAATACTTTGTATTAGATGATATTTCCAACCGACCGGCATAAACCTATTACGCTGTCATCCAGTCAACCCAAGCAGACATGGCTCGGCATTCCCCAGGTGGCTAACAACCGTCCGAAAGTTTATATATGCTGAATACTGGGAAGTAGACAACGGATATGCCTTGAAACGACAACTCAGAGCTAGATGAACAGACAGGTGTTTACAACGGAGGCTACCTTATTGCCGAAACCACCGGCGGATTATTGCGTTGTAAACCTCAATTTTCGTCTCTTGGTTAGGTCAATACCCTAGTTGACTTCATAATCTAGTTATAGCTTCAAGAGCCACTGTCACACATCACTACGTCAAAACCGGACCCACGCTCCCTACCAGCTTAGGTGTGCGAGACGATCATGCCCGTGCACAACGGATATCCCCATCCACGGCGGGTATCCCCATCCATGACGGATATTCTATGCTATGAGCACATATCGTTCTACAGAATGCACGTCATCGTGGTGACAGGACGCCACGTCTTGGCAAAGCCTTTCATCAAAACTATTAACTGTGAAGTTCTGCTTTAGGAAATTATGGCGAAAGCTTCCAGGACCCTTGATTAACTTTGTAAGACGGCCAGAAGGTTCTACCCGTACAGCTGTCAGTCCTGCACGCTACGTCAAAAGGCCCTCCGTCGGACTATGTGAACTACGGCATTCTCCGCCTCGGAGTCCGGCTGTCTTGCGTGCTATCGTTTATGCGTTCGAGGAAATTCTATTCTGGAATGCTCGCTTTCGCTTTGTAGGCTCGCACTGGGATTTGCAAACTTAAGCCTTATCCGGTTAACTTGTCATTACGCCTTTCATGCTGAGAAGCCAGGACAGTGACGACAGTCTCTCCTTATTGTCTCTCCTCGTATTCGTCTTGTTGTACGGAGGATAACTACTACTTACAGGAACAGGCACGAAGGAAAGTCAAAGTGAGAAAACAATCAGGAGCTCGATCCAGGGCCGATCAACAAGGGCATAATGATTCTGGACATACCTTCCAACGTTCACGTACCCGACCTGCCGGACCTCCTCTGGAGCCTCGGCCTGGCCATCGTCGGAGTTTCTGTGCTACGCACCATCTACTACCTGACCCTCCATCCCCTAGCGGGATACCCAGGTCCGCTCCTCGCACGCATCACCTCCACCACATCGCTGTGGTACCGCGCCAATGGGTCCAACCACAGCTGGCCGCTGTTCCTCCACAAAAAGTACGGCCATATTGTACGCATCGGCCCGAACGAGCTGAGCTACAGCCACCCTGATGCCTGGCACGACATCTATGCCAAGGCTGGCGGTGGGGGAGACATGCCCAAGGACTTTGTCGGGCTGGGGCCAGACATGGCGGCACCCGAGAAGGGCATCGTACGCGCCGACGACTCCAACCACCAGCGGCAGCGGCGCATCTTCTCGCATGCCTTTTCCGATCGTGCCGTGCTCAAGCAGGAGAGCCTCGTGCAGGGCCATGTCCGCAACTTGATGCGCAAGCTGGCCGACGAGAATGCGGAGCCTGCTTCTTCCCATGGCCACGTCGACCTCATGACCTGGCTGAGCTACCTGGCCTTTGACATCATGGGTGACCTCATGTACGGCGAGCCGCTCGGCATGCTCGAGAGCGACCAGTCGGCGCGCCAGTGGGTCCGCGACACGTACTCGACCATCAAGACGGTCACGCTCGGCATGGCCATGATGGGGTGGCACCCGCCCCTGGGGCCGCTGCTCCTCAAGTACATCTGGGGCGGCAGTGGCAAGCGCCGCGCTCAGCACAACCGCTTCTCGATGGACCGCGTCGACAAGCGCCTGGACCGCGGTGACGACTCGGGCAGCGACATCTGGTCAATGATCATGCAGAACAGCGGCAGCGAGAAGCAGCCAGGCATCACGCGCGCTGAGATGTACTCCAACGCCGCGACGTTCATGATCGGCGGTACCGAGACCACCACGGCCGCCACGTCGGCCCTGACCTACCTGCTGCTCACGCATCCGGCCAAGATGGCCACGCTGCGCGCCGAGCTCGACGCCGCCATCAACAACCCGCAAACAGACATGACCTTCACCGGCCTGCGCAAGTTGCCGTACCTCAACGCGTGCATCGAGGAGGCCATGCGCCTGTACCCGCCCGCGCCGACGCCCATGCCACGCATGGTGCCCCGCGGGGGCCGTGTCATCTGCGGGCGCTACGTGCCGGCCGGCACGCGCGTTGATATCCCGCTGTACGCGATTGCACATCATCCGGACAACTTTGTCGATCCCGACGAATTCGTGCCGGAGCGGTGGCTGGACGACAACGACCGACCTGCGAAGTATGCTGGGGACCGGAGAGAGTGTGTTAAGGTGTTTTCGGCGGGGCCGAGAGACTGTATTGGCAAGAAGTGAGTGATCTCTGTTTTCTCTGGGTTTATTCTCCTTCTGTGCCAAGAGTGGCGGTTACTGACCAGCTTCCACGCAGCCTTGCGTACCCCGAGATGAGGCTCATCATGGCCAACCTGTTGTACAATTTCGACATTGAACTGGCTGACCCCAGCTTTGACTGGTTGGACCAGAACAGTTACGGGATTTGGGACAAGCACCCCCTTTGGGTAAAGTTGGTACCCCGCCAAGTTGAACAGGCCCTTTGAGACTCAGTCTGTAACAGGTAGAGAAGGTTGTGCAAAACAGTTCTGTAGTTCTAACCTATTCTGTTAAATAAATAAAAATCGAACGATAAGTAACTATTGAAAATACAATGTTTATTATGTGTAGAGTTTCTGTTAATTGACCTTCCTAGCGAAATAGCCAAGTCCCTCAGAACAGCTCAGGCTTACAGACAGCCTGGTGTAAGTAAGGACACTACAACAAAGTAGGGCTCATATATTGAGTTACATTTTAACAGTTTCCCAGCTTTATAACGCTGATTTAACAGTTCTCCCAAAAGTGGTTATTTATAATAAGATTGTAACATTTGACTAGATTCCTGTCTTGTCGACTAATAAAGCTTACTCCCACAATCTTGGCCCAAAGTAGGTGCTAAGACCTACACCCTTTCCAGAAGAGGAAATTGATGCCATAGTATGCAGGCCTATCTCTCTCTTGTCCTTACTTTTTTAGTTAAAAAGAATATAGGTTAGTATTAATAAGTATTTAAGTATATGAAAAAACTCTTATAGCAAGGATAATACTTACAAGGCGTCTTGGATAATAGCTTCAAAGTTGTGATCCCCCCCTATCATCCCCTGCGTCTGGAGTATGCGCTCGTAGCGCTCCACGACCCCGGCCTCGTCACGCGCATACTGCCACATGGGAACGTACATCTTGACTTGCGGGACTGCCTTGCCTGGCACCACCTCAAAGGCGAAGCAGAGCCCACAGTACTTGCTGTCTGGCTCGTTGAGCGGCTTTTCCAGGCCGTCGATGTTGGCCTGGGGGATGTCTTCCATGTCCATAAGCAGGGGCCAGACTTGTGGGAGAAAGTCGACAGAGGAAGGGGGAAGGCGGCCACCCAGGGTGAAGACGTGACGGGCTGAGGCGAGCGAGTTGGCGTGTGTATGGGTGTATATCTTGAAGCGAGGCTCAATGTGGGGCGCCAGGCAGTCGATAGCAAGGAAGTATATAGTGATGTTTTCCTTGCCGTAGGAGATGAGAAACGTTCTAAGCAATCCCCAGGCATCTAGCATCCCCTTGTCGCCCTTAGCAAGTCGTGTTACAACAGACTCTGTAATGTCTACTAGCTCCTGGCCTGTTGCAAGAGCTTTGAGTTGTGGGAACAGGTATGCCTTCATGCTGATAGCTGCTTTCCTGTTCTCGTCCTTATCAGATTCAAGATCGAACCCAGTATAGCAGATCTGCTGCGGCAGCACACTAGTAGTACCACTACTATTGGTCTCCTTTTCGACCAAGCCTGCCTCCTCTTCAGCAGTAAGGAAGATAGAATCAATGAATACATCTAGCCAGGTGTAGTCTGCACAACAAGCAGATGCCAAACCCTCTAGCTTCTTGCGTATTCCCTTCTGCCCTAAGGGGTCATCACCTGTAGGGCTAGGATCTCCTAGCAGCTGTACTGTAAACCGTACTTTAGGCGTTTTATAAGATGTAAAGGCGATGCTTGCTTCGTACAGCGAGTGGTTATGCGTCAAAATGTAGTGCAGCCTGTCAGCTGCGGCCGGCGGCTGCTTGAGGCGGGGGACTACGTCCTCACGCACAAAGGCGAGGTGGGAGTCTTGGATGTAGGCTGGGTAGGAGCCCGTCCAGCGT
>JAIMZG010001359.1:0-36290 GCA_020466075.1 Colletotrichum coccodes
CCTTATATCACTTCGTGACATGATCTCTTTCCAAGTTTTGTTTGAGATTTCTGTGTGGTCCTGGGTCACCATAAGGCCTGGACAGAGACTGTACGAGGTCACTAAGGATATGGGGCATGTCTCGTACAGCGCATATAAACATTCGTGTACATAGTTTTGGTCTACGATTCTGAGAAGAAGCCACGTATTTACTGGAACAATACCTCTTTTGGGAGCATGTTGAACTTCAATCACTTCCTCATACTCGGACAATAATAAGGGAGACAGAGCATGCAAGCCGGTGGTCGCTCCTTTATGAACAACCATTCCAACGACTGCGACCTGGCAACTAAAGAGTACCTGTCCGTTGATCACCACCGCCTCGTAGCTGAAGTTGAGAACTACAACTGCGTCTAATATTCCTGGCCGTCAGCAATATATATGGCCCTAGATTCGATCTTGTGTCCCATGGCAAGGAGGCCGCCAAAGATCCCACTTCTTCATCATTGGTGGCATCTTCGGTGCTCTATGTAACGGTTGAGGCCCCAGAATGCAGTGGACAGGTATTTTCATCTTGACTCAGAATGTGTCAATCGTTTACATTGGAGACGATTCGAAGGTAAACCTTCCAGATGACATCTCATGACATCTCAGACCGGACAGCGAGAGTGATGTATCTCGTCCTGGATGGCACCGAAAACCTACACTTTCTAGATATATTTGTGCTTACTCGAAGATGCTCTTGGGATCAACGCAAGGATTCTTGTGGATGACGCCCCGTCTGGCATATAAAAGAAGTGTCACGCATGCGGCAAGGGGAAGAGCATCACGATGGGGTGCATATCATGCCTTGCTCGTCGCCAATGATCAGACCGCCAGTCGGGTGGAGGGCCTCACTGTAGGCGGGAGAACCAGTTTCCTCGTAATTTCTCCTGGCGAAGTGCACGCGTAAACATAACAAAGCCTTTCTCTTCAAGGGGTTGTGGCACTAACGTGTAAATCGTGATACAGACCTTCCTTCCTTGTTTTAGAGACCTGGTCTTCATCAAACGGAAGCTCCACAGATGCTTTGGCGACGGCATTGTCCTGAAGTGCCATGCCTGTGGCAGCACAGTTGAAGAGGGTTAACCTCTCTTGAAGTGCGATAACTGCAGCTGTAACCTCTACCTATTGAAAGTCCAATGCAGAACACCTCGTGTACTAGTTTGTAAGAAGCCTCTCTGTGCACTAGATGGTTCTGCTTTAATGCCTTCGGGGTATGTTCTATCGATTTGATTTTTGTTTCAGCCTAGCATATGCTGCTTTCCCAAGTCAAAACCATTCGTATCTAGATTTTGGTCGATGCCCTAATTCAGAAGCACTCTTCAACTGTATCATGTAATACACGTAACAAACAACGGAGGTTGCGGTTTCTCTTTTGCTTTGTGAGTGGATATATGTATCCACGTACGTAAATGGGAAATTAGATACCGCTTCGCAGAAACAGTCGAACCTCAAGATTCGATTCAATTTTCGGTTTATCACTTCGTTTTAATTTCCTCTGTTGTTGATCGTTACATTTGCTGCAGCAGCAAATGATGAGACCTCACCTCGACGTCTGTCCAAGGATCTGCACCCAAACCGTCCCCGCTTCCGCCTGATTTAAGTCACCAGGCGGCCTCGCTCTCATGTTGAAAGACGACGGTGCATTCAAACTTGAGCTTTGAGCGAAATTCGATCATGACTTCTCACGTAGATCCCGACGTATACTCATTCAGGGTAGATGATGCCCCAAACAACCCCTACTGTGGCTTTGGAGACATCTACTACTTCCCCTTCCTCGAGCCTCAATAACGAAGTAGACCACCTAGTGGGGGATACTGTTCACTGAAGCGAGGACTGGTGTCTCTTTGCTGAGATTGAATGTCTCGACTATCTTCGCGTTTGTCCCCTCTGCGGCGACCAGGAAGGGAAACCAGTTTGTCGTCACATTTTACCTTGGGCAATGCTGTGACGTTTAACCTCTGCTAGTCTGGGAGTGCCATAAAATACTTGTCGTGCCCTAACACAGGGACTTTTTCTGGAAGGGCCTGAAGGTGTAGGCTTCGAGGACGTCACGTCGTGCCGAGTGAAACGGATATCTGAGGAGTCTGTTCCATGATTTACCACTGTTTGCTTCCCACCATAACAGACGTTCTCCGTCAACCTAACGGACCTCTCCAGCACAAATTTCGAGCTCTACGAGTACGCGAACAGTCTCAATACGGTGGAGGCTACAAAGACCTGTCACACTTGTGATAGGACAGGCCGCAGGCTCAAGAAGTACGGAGGATGCGGTTGCTACTTCTGTTGCAGTGTAATAAGGGCCCCCTTCGAATATTGAGAACGAATGCTGATGAATTGAAGGGATTTGAAATCAGGATGGGTAATAAGGGTTACAAGCAGACATGCAAGACCCTCAAATCCAAACATAGGCTTGTTGGGTCTCAAGCATTGCAACGTACATTTCGAATCCTCGGTCTGATGATGTTGTTGAAAGATGAGTCATGTCAGGTTAATAAAGATTGCGGAGGAAACCACGTGAAAAGCTATGAGGGAAGGCTGAGCAGTTCATGTTCCACGAGTCCCGTTATGTTTGGTAGCTATGCGCATGACTTCAATACACCCTCATTGTTTGCACACCACCGTGAATCATTTCCAATACCTCCGAGACTTGTGGTGTACCAGCGTTCATTTTCATGAAATGCACGCTTTATAAACGGTTCTTATAGCCAAGAGGAAACCGGGTTGTTTATTCTAGCCAGCCCCTTCAAAGACGAGGTATATGTTCATATTTCAATCGCCATTTATTCGGTTTAGAACAGAGCCCCAGTCATTCTTCCTAGCCCACTCTGCCCACGTTGTCATGGGGCAATCAATGCCGTACTAATCGGTCAGCGTCTTCTCCTTTTCTTTCTCCCAGATGTAGTCTCTTAACTGACGATACCTTGTTGCTGGTTGGGGTCTTACCTTTCTGATGTCCGCCGCAGTCAAAAGATCCATACCGCCATCATACCCAGGATCAGATGAGTACGAAAACATGTACGCGACTTCGATACCGGTATCTCGCTCTCCCGTCGCCTCAATCATCTCTTCGGGCGTGATTTGCTTATAGGACGCCTTGACACCCGTCACGTTGGCCCACGTCTCGAGGAACTGAGGCCAAGTGCAGGTCGTTCCTTCTGCCATGTAAGCTTTTCCAGGCGGCATCTGGGAAACAGCGTATGTGAAGTTGCCCATATCGCTCGCAGGGGCAAAATGAGGTATAAGTTTGTTCGGAGAGGTGGTGAAGGCCATGGTGAAGGTGCCATCGGGATTCTGTCTACACGTCAGCATGGAAAGGTTCTAAATTGCGAGAGCAACATACCTTCCCAAAGTATGAGTTGGGCAGGATGTTGTAACTCGTGTAGAAGAAGCCCGTGTGGATGCACGACATCTTGGCCCCCAGCGCAGGATACTTCTCGTTCACATAGTCAGGAAAGACATCGGCTTTGGCATCGAAATGATATAGCTCATTGAACCGCCCACCGCTGCACTTCCCAGCATGGCTCAGCGTGGAGACCAGAAAACCATTTTCATCGAGCGAATCCACCGTCGCAGCCGCAGCGTCGGCAATGTTGCGGCCCTGGCGGTACTCGACGTCGTACGCGTACCGTCGGCACGAGATGCCCTGCTCCTGCGCCTTTGCGCGACAATCTGGGCGGAAGAAGGGCTCCCAGTAGTTGGTGACACTGAAGATGACGTTGGCGCCGCGGAAGGCCGCTTTGAGGGAGGCGACATCATCGAGGTCCGCGCCTACTACCTCAATCTCGGAGCCGAGGTTGGCTAGGGAGGCGGCGGCGGGGGAGGAGACATTGCGGGTGAGGGCGCGGACGCGGTAGCCTGCATCGAGGAAACGGCGGGCGACGGAGCCGCCTTGGTTACCCGTGGCGCCGACGACAGCAATGAGCTTTTGGGGCATCGTCGTCGGTGATGGCCCCGTGAGGGAGAGTGAAAGAGGCGGTGAGTATTGTGTTTTTGGAGGTGTGGCAGAGCGGTAGTGGTGTAATCCGTAGGAAAGCTTGATTTGAGAGAATTGACTTGATGCCAATTGATTGGCTTAAGTCCTCTGGGTCGTGGTCCAAGTTCTGGGGTTACTAGAGTCTGTTATGAGTTCCGTGACAATGTCGAGATCCCTCAGTCAAAGAGGACCAAGTTTGTCTTCAAAAGAAATTCGTTGACCCCTCCATTGCGGTCCCTTCCCCGCCTCTTTCGTGACGAGCCAGACCCTCATGCTACCTACCTCTCGGCTGGTTCAGGCACTAGTGTGAGACAGTGCTATCAAGTGAGATTACTTCAAGGTCACTAACTCAGTCTCATACCTTAGCGATGTACATAAGGTGATATCGAAGCGTTGACATGAGAGTGGAGTCACACTCTTGCCAATGCTCGACGGTCATTGGCAGAATCGAGTCTCTTCAACCTCATAAAATGCTCACAGCCCTTGCCGAATATGGAGATGGTGATCGGAAGCGGACCCCTATGTGGGTTTAGCAACTCATGGCTGAAGGATCGTAACGTACGGGGGCGGCACGGACGTAGCGCTCGAAGCGGGTTAGGGGAGTCCGCCAGCTGCTCATTGGTGTCCTACGTGCTCCAACGTGGCTTTGCTAGGTTCTTATGTGCAAGGCTTTTCCCGGGATTATTCTCGAGCTGGGCTCCCGGACGATCCGCATTCATCCCACACTTCTTTTTCCATCGATACGGAGTAGTCTCTGTTTCTCTCAACGTGGAGTGACATTTCATTGAGCCATCTGCCCCTCCAAGTCTGTGGTTTCACTCGCAACCATACTCGACGTCAAACATCCCAAGGCGCTGGAAACAGCAGTAGGGGTTTGTTGCAACCCCTTCTATTACGAGACCCGGCATAGGGTTGTCGATCCCACTCATCCATCCGATGACGTCGTCCCCGTCAACTACCGGCGGTTCCAGTACCGCGGACTCGGGTCGGGCCTCCAGGACACCTCTTGATGCCGAACCAACACAACCACAACCACCAACCCTTTTGACTACCGAGACGGCGACGACTCCTCCACGAGCTGCAGCACCGACGAGTATTCAGTATCTGCTTAATCCGACCGAAGACGAGACGGTAGCACCACTCCAAGTAGACGTACGACCGTCGCCCGCGTCTCCTCCTAAACATGATTGGGATATGCACGCTGACACATTTCCTCCCTGCCCTATAGACCGATATCGCGAACCCCGCTGAAGACAATGACTCAGCCTACGGCTCCGACAGCGGCACGGCGTACACCGGCTCCATCTCCTCCTCCATCTTCCACTACCAATACGAAAATGGCCGCCGATATCATGCCTACCGCGAGGGCCAATATGTCCTCCCCAACGACGACCAGGAGCAGGAGCGTCTAGATTTGCAGCACCACATTTGGCGCTTACTCCTCGGCGGCCAGCTCTACACCGCGCCGCTGCCCCTGCCCGACGACGAAGAAGCCTCCGACTTGCGGATCCTGGACCTCGGCACGGGAACTGGCATCTGGGCCATCGACATGGCGGACGAATTTCCCACCGCACAAGTCTTTGGCGTCGACCTCTCCCCCATACAGCCGGAATGGGTTCCTACGAATTGCAAGTTTCACGTCGACGACTACGAGGACGAGTGGACGTACCGTGAGGATGAGCACTTCGACTACATCCATGGTCGCGCGCTAAGCGGGACGTCGTCTGACTGGGCGAGGTTTTACGACCGCGTCATGGGCGGCTTGAAGCCCGGGGGCTGGGTCGAGATGCAGGAGTACGATGCGTGGATATTCAGTGATGATGACAGTTATGAGAGGGCTGTGTGGACGAAGGAGTGGGTCACAAAGCTTGATGAGGCGAGTAAGATGTATGGGAAGCAGATCAACGTGGCGAAGCATCACAAGCAGTGGATGATTGATGCGGGGTTTGAGGATGTGCAGGAGCTTGTTTACAGGGTGAGTCGTTGATCTTGAGAGATGAACCCCTTCAAGCGGACGAAAGTCTGTGGGAAAAAGTGCTGACGACAATTGTAAGATACCGATCGGCCCTTGGGCCAAAGACCCGGCTCTGAAGGAGCTCGGCCGTTGCGAGTTGGTTCACATGCAGATGTCTGTCGACTCTCACACGCCGGCTCTTTTCACTCGGGTGTTGAACTTCAGTCAGGAACAGGTCAGTGTGCTGATGGAGGGCGTCAAACGAGAGTTCCGGAGCAAAGACTACAGGCTCATTACGAGCTACCGATTCGTTACGGGCAGAAAACCAATGTCGTGAGAGGAGACGTGTTGATGCCTTGATGACCAGTATTGCATCGATATACATCATTGAAAGAGCGATTGAGGAGTTAAGAGTGTTTCGTGGGATGATGGGCTTGAGCTCTAAGAAAAGTCTCTAGCAATGTGTCCACATTTCTAAATAAACCTGCACAGGAGCATGCGTTGCACACTTCCGATTTGGCTACTGCAGAATATGATTACATGTTTCTCATTACCTAGCAGCTAACTCGGGAGGACATGTCCAGGCCGGTTGTGGCCCACTGAGTTGATGCAGAGTTGCCACTGAAGACATGCGCGGGTTAAGTGAAAGACGAGAGCGGTGATGATGAATTTTCCATAAATTCTGTATCGTTAACAATAGGAAGCAAGAATTGAAAACCAGTGATATCGTATGATTTCCACTAAGACAAGAAATACCTGATATTATGTCACTCCTTTTCTTGTTTTCTCGGACACAATAAGCAAGTTGAATCCTGAAGCTGCTCCCAAATTTCCTCGATGGTAAGATGCCTGTTCTTTTGTAGTGTGGAGATGACTTTCACTACAATAGAGTGTGAAATGGGTGGTATCGTGGATGGCTGCGGCCTCTTGCTAGCAGTCTGTTATGACTGGTAATCCTGACATGGAGACCTCCATGAGACACATTGACCCTCATTAGGGTGTGTGTCACTTTGCTTTACTAGGACCCAATGCCCCCTTCCCCTCGTTCTGCCCGTGTGACTTTTTCGAACTCATCTTCGGTCAATACTGTTGTTGGGTTTGAAGCTGGCGCTGCTAAGGATGCTGTGACTCCTGACATACCCCAGGCTGCAAATAGGCTCATTGTCAGCTTCGTGAGTGCCCAAACAGAAACAACATTACAAGATGCATAAGGACCCTCGTACCTTGGCAGCCAAGGTTGAGAGCTACTTTGGAGAATATCATGATCGACATGAACGGCGAGACACACTTGTTGATGCAGAAGCCCAGCACGAGTTTGTGTGCTCTCTTCCTCAACTCAGGATCTACTGCCATTGAGTATAGGAACCAGAGAGAAGGAACCTGGCCTACAATCAGTACTCCAAGAAGCTCCATGATTTGAACATTGTGGACGAGGCCTTTGATGAACAGAGCTGTGTTCAGCACGCGATAGTATACCAAGCTCATTCGGACGACTTCGACCATCGCTGCAATACGCGTGGCAAGAATCATCTTCTCGCCTGCGAGGTAAAAGTAGTTGTTGAAGTAAGCATTTGACCCCCATCTCCGGCGCTGACTCAGATAATGCCGTATCGATTGTGGCGCCAGAGTCTGGCTCACAGCGCTGGGGACGAACAGAGTGCGGAGGTGCTTCCCCTGGGAGAGCATCGAGTAAGTGAGTCGCCTATCGGTTCCCTAGGTATACTTTGGTTAGGAAGACGGTCTGACTGATAAGTGAGGTATGCGTACCAAGTATTGGACCTGGTGAGAAAGCGCCATGTAGCCCGTCACCGGCTCGGCATACTTTCTGATTGCCCCTGCCATCTCTTCTCTGACTGCGATCATTGTAATGCATCCCGGCAGACAGGTAACCTTGCCAATAAAACCTTCTGCCCTTCTCCTGACGTACTGTCCGAAGGCGTACTTTTAAGTGTGAGCCGCGACTGTTCGACCTTGAAAACGAAAGGGACAAAGTGGGTTCTTTAACGTACCTGAAATTGTTGGTAGAGATTCCAAAACGACCATTCGAAACCAGGCTCTAGCTCGACGAGCACGAGCCCGCAGGCAGCTATAGCATTCTCGTCGCGAGCTATTGTTTCCGCCAACTGAGCCACAGCACCTTTGTGTATGGTCGAGTCTGCATCGGTACTGAATATCATATCGAAGCCCGTGAATGATGTACCTTCCGTTAGGGCTGGCAGGACATCTTCCCACAACTCTTTCCTAAGAAGCTGTGTATACAGTGGTGAATTATCGCGAGGGTAGTTGAAAAGGTCGTGACACAAGACTAGCGAGTCTTTTTTCCCGGCATTTTCGAGTTTCTCAATGACGATTAGCTGAACGTCCATCATAAATCCTACCAGAACCCGCAAGACACCTCTCTTCCATTTGACCGATACGTAAGGTCTCTCAAACTCTCGTATGACTCTGGTCATATGGCTTCGGACGTCTCGTGGGTTCCCATCGAGGATTATGACCAGGACTTGACGGTGGGGCTCAACGCCGTTGCCACGGAGTGAGTGTATCGTCTTGACAATCTGTTCCTCGCTCTCAGAGTACGCCGGTATAAGGGAAAGAATCCATAGCGGCGAAACCGGCTTCGGGGGTCGGATGAAGCCACGAGCCCCCTGAATGAGCATCCCAAGGACCGATACAATGGCCGATAAAAAGTCTTTGCTCTTGACGAACAAGACGGATACTAAGGTGAGTTTGCTCTCCTTGCCAAGAATGGCGGCGATGGCCATTCCAATATTCATCAGGAAGATGACAACAAGGAAAATGATTCGCTGGTTCCGAAGGTCATTTCTCGTGAGGGCTCGAGCCGGGTCCACGGGATCTGGAATCTTTGGGTAGAGACAGGTTTCGATTGTGTCTCCAACCTCTGTAAGTTTGGAGGTGGAAGCTCCATCGCGTATTTCAGATGCAGCAACTGCCATTCTAGCAGCCTATGTAGCTCAGATATGAATCAGTTGAGGGAATGCCTGAGAATGAGTGGCAGCAGGTGGTGATTTGTTCCTAGGAAAGGGGTCTTATTATTTTCAGTCGCGTATTCATGGCACTCTAACGGGTCTAAGTCTGTTACTATATAATTTAAAACGACCAAACTTCTTTTACAGTTAAGACTGACCAATATCGGTTGTTTAGTCTGTCAGTTATCTTGAATGATCACACCGCTTGCAGCGTCTGTCGTGACCTTCATGCCTTCCTAGATGTCACCAACCCGGTATTTTCAACCCGCTCGTCAGATATCATGCATCTGAGCTGATTAATGGGCTCCATCTCAGTTATCGTTTACGCAAACGATCACACATGTCCAGAGTCGGCACAATATAAATGCAGTAAATTAGGGTTTAATGATTGGCCCAGACTCGTAAACAGGGGTCCTCCAAACATCACTCGACCACATTTGATGATGCCGAGTTTTTTATTTTCTTTTGAAAATTTGAGATAATCATGTCACTCAAACTTTCGCCTGTCCCTTATTCGAAACGATATAGGACTTCTTCTTCGAGGCCTTTGCTACATCCGGAGAAGACATACGATGTAAAGATTTGTTGATGATCAGAAGCGGTCCCAATGGCTGCAAATGGTAAAGAGAACGAACGTTATTAGTCCGCGATGCAACAATAACCCTGGTCTTGGCACCTTGGCACCGGAAAATGCGGCAATTTTCATGCAGGCACCTCTTCAGAACTCCATTCTCATTGTTCAAGAGAGTGTTGAACAACCATGGCTCACGATGAGAAGCTCTATGTACCGACGAAAATGTAAACCATTGTGATGTCTTCTCAATTCAGATTCTGCATGCGTCAAAAGAACACTGAACTCAGGATTCTTCAAATTTTCTTCACGGCTCACCTCACAGTTGGCAAGTATATAAGGCACCGAATTGCTCATTCACTTCCGGCAAATCAGATCCGACACCAGTTTCTCAGTTCTACACTTCACTCCAACTCTACTTCGGGAAGGATTAGCCAAATCTCAACGTCATCGATCCCACACAACAATAATGTCCCCTCCGGTTCAAACACCGACCAGAATGCCTCATTGGCAGCCAGCGATACCCGCGGCCTTGAAGGTATCATCACTGCAACAGCCCACACCTGTTGCTGCCGAAGCGACGCCGCTTGTCGCTGTTTTGGGTGTGGGATTCGTAGGCGAAGGACTAGTTGATTCTTTCTCGGCCCAGTACGAGGTCCTGGGCTTCGACGTCAACGCGAAGAGGGTCGACGCCTTGCGAACCCAGTATCTGACGAGGCCAAACATTGCCTTTACGACGGAGGAGGCAGATCTTGGCAGAGCGACCCATTTCCTAGTCTCGGTGCCAACTCTTCTTCTCCCTGACAGGTCCATTGACTTGTCGTACTTGCGCAACGCTTTGCTCACGATTGAGACATGGGCTCGCAAGGGGTCAACCATTGTCATTGAGAGTTCCGTCGCTGTAGGTCTCACGAGAGAGCTACTCGGCCCTATCGCACGCTCACGCGGCTTCTTTGCTGGGATGTCTCCCGAGGTAATTACATCGTTCTGAGTTGATTGTTTTTCATACAAAACAGCCCGTCGGCTAACAAAGAGCAGCGGATTGATCCAGGTCGTACCGAGCCCCCAATGCGCCTCATCCCAAAGCTCATTTCCGGCTTGGACGATGTCGTCCCAGGTTCTTCGGAGGCAATTTCAAGACTCTACAGTCGAATCTTCGATCGTGTTGTACCGGTATCAAAGCCCGAAGTTGCCGAGATGGCCAAGCTATACGAGAACTGCCAGCGCATGATGTGCATCGCATACGCCAACGAAATGGCCGACGCTTGCGCAGCGCATAATATTGACCCGTACGAGGTTTCCAACGCCGCCGCGACCAAGCCTTTTGGCTATCTGCCCTTCGAGCCGAGTCTCGGCGTCGGCGGTCATTGCATCCCCGTGAACCCGTACTACCTGCTATCGAACAGCGAATTTCCTCTCCTTGAATCTGCGGCCGACATGATGGGTAAGCGACCAGCCAGAATTGCCCAACGCATTGTCGACAGCATGTTCAAGAAAGGGGCCGGGGAACGAAGCGATTCGGGCGTGGGCATCAAAAAGCGGGTGCTCGTAGTTGGCATCGGCTTCAAAGCTGGCCAGAGCCATATTGTCAACTCGCCCGGCCTTCAACTAGCGAACGAGCTCGCCAAAGTATACGATGTCGATGTTATGTTCGCTGATCCTCTTGTTCGCCAGAAGGATGTGCCGCACATCCGAAGGCTGGCCGATAAGGACTGGACGCGAAAGGAATTGGAGACATTTGACGTCATTGTTGTTTCCAACAAGCAGTGGGGGCTGGATTTCGATGTGCTTGGAAGCCTCACTGGTGTGACTGTTCAGATGTGGTGTCAGTAGATGATTCATGTATCTTGTCCACCGATAGCGCTACCTCTCGAAGAAAACGCAGTATGTGTTGTCGTTTCAACAAAAGAACTGAGGACGATTTTGGTTGTAACTGAAGTTGATTTAAACTCGCCAGCAAGAGAAAAAACGCAGAATATTTGCCATCCGTAGCGCTTGTGCCTTACCGGGGGTCACGCCACAACTCTTAGTTTCCGTTGGGTACTGTCAACCAGCAAGCACACAGACTGTCTGCCCAAATCTGACCGATACCGCGTGGTACTTGTCGTTAAAACTCTGGGCGCTTCCGTCCGTTTAGCCACGTGTGCCACCACCAAGGGACTAGACTCGGCCGTTTCCTGATCAGTGTCATTGGGAGCTCCTTTATTGACAATATCCGTATCAATACATATCACGAAGGTGGTCGTTTCGTAAATGTGTCAGCCTATGTACATTCAAAGGGCTCGAATGGGCCATAAAGCTATACCAATTGAAGTCATATGAGTAATAGTGGATGAGACGATTTGGCATTGCCTTCGTCTCTTGCATGAGTGAAAGCCAACTGATCGCGGTGCATTGGACAATTCACGAATGGTTTCTGGTCGCATTCGTAGTCGTACCTATTGGCGGCAGCGACCATAAGCACTAGGAAACCATGCTGCCCAACGCATAGGGCTACCGAACTAACGTGACTCTAGCGGGGGTCATTATTCAGCAACCTCGTTGTAGGTCGAGTTCTCCAAACCCAAGTCAACCGAAGGGCGTAGGCCTGACTTCATGTCATCTCCAAAATAAAAGTCACCATCCCGTCGGCTAACAACAGCACAAACGGCTAAACACCATCTCCCAGACAGCAAGCAGCTTCACAGACCCAACCCAAATTGGCATCAACATGAGAGCACTACTGCTGAATGCGGAAGACAAAACCGCCACTGTACAAACAATTCCCCGCCCTGTCCCACGACATGGGGAACTTCTTGTCCGTGTAGAAGCCGTCGCGTTGAATCCGGTGGACCCGCTCTACGTCTTGAATCCCCTCGGCAAGACAGGGCGAACCGTGGGCAGCGACTTCGCGGGAACAGTCATTGAGTCCAACTCGGCCACGCATCAACCCGGGCAGCGCGTTGCCGGTTTCCTCCAAGGCGCCTGCAGTATCAACGACCGCCCCGGCGCATTCGCCGAGTACCTCGTGTGTCCTGCGGACCTGGTATGGCGAGTTCCCGACTCCATGGCCCTCGAGGGAGCCGCGACCGTGAGTCTATGCGCCTTGACGGCCGCTCAGGGCATCTTCTATCGGCTCGGCATCAGGCCGCCGTTTAGCTGGAGAGACACAAGAGGTGATGCGGCAGATACCGAGTCCCGCAAAGACGGAGCCGTCGCGCCCTTTTCGTTCTTCATCTACGGCGCGTCCACGTCTGTCGGAATGTACGCGGCGCAACTTGTGCGCCGGAGCGCGGAAGCGAGCGGGGTAGCGGTCGAGCTCATCGGAGCCGCAAGCAAGGCCAGGTTTCCACTCCTCCGAGCTGAGCCCTACGCCTACGAAGCTCTCGTCGACTACCGGGACCCGGACTGGCCGGACCAGGTGCGGGCGTTGACCGGGGCGGTGAACGGTGTAGATTTCGTCTATGACTGCATATCGGAGGGGTCAACTGTCAAGCTGGCAAGCAGCACACTCCGTGAGGGTGGCAAAATGGCCATCGTCCGCTCGAAGGAAGGGGGTGCGTTCGACTACGAAGGCCTTCATGTTGACCCTATATACGGTGCAGTATGGGAGGCTTTTGGAGTTGAGGTCCACTACCAGAACTTGATTGTGCCAGCATCGCGCCACGCGCGGGACTTTGCAAGCGCCTTCAATGCGTGGCTATCGGGGAGCCCTAGAATCGTCCCCAACCCGGTCCGTCTCATGCCAGGGGGCTTGGAGCGGATTGTACCTGATGGATTACCCCTGCTTGGCTCAGGTTCCATGCAGGATCGCGCGCAAGACAGGGAAGAGCCGTGGATGAGACCAGTCAGTGCAGAGAAGCTGGTTTACAATGTTTCATTATAATCAAATCTATATGCCAGTTACGCTTCAAATGACAGGAGGCCATAGGACTTCCTCATGCCCAATAGACAAAAAAATAACTTCCTTGTGGCCTCCACGTGTTGGCAACATTTCTTGTTGCGAAATGCTTAGAGCACGATTTAGCTGATTGCTTCTGCAGGCAGAATTTCGCCCGACAATAAACAAATTGTCAGCTACCTTCGAATGTTCAAAGATATAGTATCGTCACTAGCAACATTGTAGCAACGGTGGATCGAGTTGTGGTCTTGCTTAACCAGGGCAACTCAGTGCACGCGTCTGGCATAGTCGCAAGCGGACTCGGATAACGGCGAATCCCAAGGCATGCAGCAGAAGCTCGCCCTATCGGTTCGACGACCCATCACCCGGAAACCCGGTCGCAGTTTTGCAGAAACCACCAGCTCCAACAGAATGCCCACATACCCGGAACCTGATGAGCCAATTTACCCTAATCCGGCCGCGCAGGAAGAGGGGTTGCATACATATGTCCACCCCCTACGCCGCTCTCCCGCAGAAGGTGAACGACGTTGCCAAGTTCCGTGCGGAGTCAGCATCCGGCGCCATTCGACAGTTGCCCAGACGTCCCAACCCCTCATTTCTGGTTGACAATCGGCCCACCGCGGGGTATTTCAATTTTGTTATCTTCGTTTAGCAGAATCCTCTTCCACCGCCTTCCAACGCTCATGCAATCGACACCCAGTTCATGCGCGAAGATCCAACATCAAAGAGAGGAACCTTGGGAGTGGGCGCACGCGTGCAATCAGCGTCTTTTCTGCTTGCAAGGGGTTCGTCTCGTCCAATTAGATTATCGCCGTAGGTTTCCGTTGGTGCAAGCTGACAGGCCAAAAACCAAAAGGGTGTTGGTTCGCCGTCATCATTCTTTTTCCAACGCCAACAGACGATTCCCACCTTTCTTCTCTAGCTCTCTCTCCTACCTTTGAGTGGAAACTTTCCGTAATTTCTTTGCCTTTGAGAAGAGCAACAATGTCGCCATAATGTCCGTTTGCAATTCGATTGGGGAAATTGTTGCAACCCCTCGGTCTGTCTAACGCTTCTTTTGATCTTCGCGGAACTTCGACGGCTAAGAGTTGGCCTTTCCATTGGGTGTCGGCAACCTAGCCACCAACATGTCTGCCTCAGAAACGCCTCAAAATCCAGTTTCCCTCGAAGCCGAACCAACACTCGATGCTGACGCCGACTCCATCACGACAAGCGCTGATGAGGCAAGCGATGGCGAGTCTGCTGGCGAGGAGTCTGATCTAGACTCTTCTCTCGGCGCCGAGGTGCAGCCGTCTACTATATCTCTCCGTAGCAGTGTTCTTCGCTACCGCGAGGAGAACGGTCGAACGTACCACGCCTACAAGGACGGTGCCTATCTCATGCCCAATGATGACCTCGAACTCGACCGCCTGGACCTCCAGCACAACCTCTTCCTCCTCACCATGGGAAACAAGCTCCACCTGTCTCCCTTGAACCACGAGAAACCGCCTCAACGAGTCTTGGATGTCGGCACGGGGACTGGCATCTGGGCCATCGACTTTGCGGATGATAACCCAGAGTCCACCGTCATAGGTGTCGACTTGAGCCCGGTGCAGCCGTTGTACGTGCCGCCCAATGCGTACTTCCAGATTGAGGACATCGAGGAGGAGCCGTGGTCCTTTTCGCAAAAGTTTGATTTCATCCATAGCCGGATGAACACCGGTGGGGTCCGAGACTTTCCCAAGTTGTTCCGGCAGGCGTACGAGAACTTGAACCCCGGCGGCTGGATGGAGGTTACCGACGGCGCGCTCGCTACGTCCGATGACGGGACGCTGTCAAAAGAATCAGCGCTCTATCAGTGGAATGAGCTCCTATTCAAGGGCACGGGGTCCTTGGGGACGCCATTTGGCGCGGCACCGAAGTACGAGGAACAGCTTCGGGAGGCGGGGTTCGTGAACGTGAAGGAAGTCATTTTTAAATGGCCGACAAACCATTGGGCTAAACATCCTAGGCACAAAGAACTCGGTAAGTGACGTGGTGTAACTTTGTCGAAAGATTACCCAGCAGGAATACGCGGTTCTCATTGCATTTCTCATATAGAGATGACTGATGGATTGTGTCAATGTATTAACGCTCGTTCAAGGTACTTGGAACTACGAGAACATGATGATGGGATTAGAAGGTCTCTGCATCGGAGTGTTTACCAGAGTTCTGGGATGGCCCAAGGAGAAGGTGGACGTTTTTCTTGCCGAGGTAAGGAATGATCTGAAAAACAGAGAAATACATGCGTACTGGCCAATGTGAGTATAGCCCGACCCAGTCTGTGTAAGAGTTAGCTAACATTTGGTAAAAGCTACGTGGTATACGGGCAAAAGCCATCATGATACTCATAGACCAATGAATAATAATATCAAACCAAATTCCACCAGTTTACCTGTCTTCTATATTGTCACTCACACGTTATTCGGGGCACGCAGCCATACCAGGCTTGCTTAATTGTACGATCAAATGGTGAGAATACCTATCAACTATTGTTTCTAACAAACGCTCTCAAACACGTAATCCAACACCTCAGCTCTTTAAAGAAACGTCGTGGTCCCGTCGATGCCCTCATAATAGGGTCTTTGAAGTTTTTGTTAGATTGTCATCTCCTCTCATATTCTGGGCCACTGGATGAGCTGTTGGTGTTCCAAGGTAGCGTATCTAGTAGGCCGCCGCATCACGGAAGCAGATACAGCCGCACCTGCTACAATACGTGGTCTCCTGGTCTCATTGGTCATTGGGACGAAAAGACTGAGAGTATAAGAGTATACCAGCTTTCTGGTATGCTACCCTTTGGAGGATTTTACGGGCACTAGTGACGTCAGAAAAGCTCGAAACTGGAGCGTTGATGTCCGAATACGTACGCATTCCACAAACTAAGCGTACCATTATCAGCTTCTAATCTTTCACACCAAGGTTTGGTCATTACTTACGCCATTGCCCAAGCAAGAGTCAAGAACGGGTTGCCCACCCCGCACAGGGTATGAGCATGTCCTCAATTGGTAGAAGGTTTCCCCGGCAGTTCCCGGCTCTTGGCACTAGATTGGCATCATGAGTACAAGCAGCGACAAGGCTCCGGACCGACTTACGCAGTAAACGTTGGGCTGCAAACCGTCAGTATTGTTATGGCTCGTAGGATCAACGGTGTGAACTTACGTATGCACCAGGGCATGAAGCTCCCGAGGGCATGCCCCATCCTGCGTTGCAGTAAGCCGCATTGGAGGCTGCGACAAGAGCCAGAATAGAGGCAATGGAGTGCTTCATGGTGGATCAGTGAAGTAAATTGCAGGGCTAAGGAAGTTGATGAAGTGGGTGCTTGCTTAGTTGCGCGCGAAGAAGGCGTTATCATCCAAGCACAAGAGGGTGGAATCTAGTTCTTTAACACTGTCGCTGTCACATCTACCTCTATGGTGAGATTTGACTGCCGATCTTCTGTATCGTTGATATTACTTGCACGTTTACAGGCCAGTATGTAAGGCCCGGGACCGGGATTCGGCCTTCGCACCGCCTCAATCATATATTTAAGTTTTGGGAACGAGCACTGAGGCGTGAAGTCTCCACAGCTACCCATGCTATCAATTCAGCAGGCGGCAGGTAATCAAAATACGCGTATGCTTCCGAAACATGGCGTCTTGCCCCTGAACGCCTCTAAAAAGGTCGTGGTCGGCGCAATTACTCAGAATCCCTAATCGTCCGAGTCAGTTGAGACGGCGGATGTTGGACCAGCGTCGTAACTACTTCACGCTGGCTAAGCAACTTATTTCAATAACCGTAAGATCTCAGATCACGAGGTTATTCAAGCCGCATCAGGGCCACTAGTATTCACCACCGAGCCTGAGGAAGTACGGTCGCCTGCACGGGAGCTGTGTACCTACGGTTGGAGGCCAAAGCTTTTCACCCTGCCAGGTAAAATCGGCCGTGCTTTTTGGATTATCTAAGCGTAGATACATCCATCTCTTTGTGCATTCAGACATAAATCCAGCCAGTAGAGTGTCGTGATTTGACATTCTGATGGTCGATCAGCCCCCACAGTACCTGCTATGGGTAAAAGACTTACCCATCATACCGTACGTAGTACACACGTAGACATTGGTCCGTATTTGGCGGAAGCTTCTGACCGGAACCGTTAACAGCGCGTTCCCTCGGCGGGACGATGAAAGACGCCGGAGTACCGAATAACGTCGACAGCTCGTCAATCTGGAAAGACCGACTACAGAGATTGCAATATCCAGTGCTTTATATCTGTGAGATCGCTGACCATTGCCGAGACTTGAACGATGACAGGAGTTGGAAAGTTCAGAGAACGAGAGTCTCGGATTGTTCTGAAGCCTAAAACAATTCTGTTTCAGACACTCTTTCGTCTTTAATCGCTCCTACGCCAAGCATTATAACTCCATAAATATTGCCAGGACGGCCGTCAAACCCAGTCCAATGATGGCTTGGCCCTCAGCCACCCGCTTCTTCATCCCATCACTTTTTTTCGGCGCGGCGCCAGAAAGCTGGCCACGTCCGGGCTCTACAGACTGTGGAAACATCACCACGGTGCCATTCCCACTGTCTCCCGTCGGCATCATCACGTTCCCATCGATAGTGAAAGAGGAATTGGTAGACTCGAACCCATCCCTCCTTCCCACAAGAACCTCGACGCTGCGGAACGCAACGGCGGGCGCGTCCTGCGCCAGAAAGTGGCCCGCTGTGGAGACAGCAAGATACGTAAGCCCTCTTTCGGAGTGAACTGTGCCCATGACCCCGGCGCCGGCAACAGTCTCGGGGTCATCGTTGTTGTGGTATGGGATGTAGAGCGGCGCCGTCGGCTTTGTTCGAAATCCCATCTGTCCACCCCAAGTCAGGTTCTGAATCGTAAGGAGCGTGCCGTCGTCGATGAGGACAAAGTCTTTGGTGCCATGGGCTAGGATGACGTTGCGCGTCTTGTCGATTACGTTGGGCAGCACAGGTTGGCTACCTGGCCCCTCCGCAACCGAATTGTCCGTCTCGTTGAAGAAGACTGGCGTTTCTGTGCAAAAAGTCCATTCCTTATCAACAGGAGCGTTGATTGCTCGCTTGACATCCGCTCTATTGAAGTACACCGGTCCCGCGCCTTTGGGTCTGTACATTGAGCCGTCGCTGAAGCCCAGAGGATCGTATTTGAGCGGACAAAGGTTTGTGACGGTGTAGACACTGAAGCAAGGTGTGATTTCCGCCGCGGCGCTCCAGACCATGGTCCAGATGTCGCATTCCGGTTTGATGTTGCCATCCTCGTCGATTCCCGGAAGCGTTGCGGGCTGCAGTCCCGCCGGCGGGTAGACGAGATATTTGCGCATGTACTCGGCATAGCCGCATTTCTCGTTCGCGTCCTTCACTGTCTGGCGAAACGAATCGTTGAACGCGAGCACATGCTCCCACCGATCCACAAAGGAGGCCACAGGTATCTCTTCGCCGATACTGTCGTCCGAGTAAGTCCCGTCAAAAATCTGCATGCCTGCGACGTTGAAGTAGTCCTTGTCGTTGCTATCTAGCATGGCGCTGGCAATGTACGGGCAGTACATGCCGCTGTACGACGAGCCCGTCACGTAGACCTTGTAACCCTGCATCGCGAAGGTGTCGATGAAGTTGCGCCAGAAGCCGAGAAACTGCCGAGCGACGTCGAATTCGTCCTTTGCATCCGGGGTGCCTTGGGAGAAGCCTGTACCAATGGGCTGGTCGACCCAGACGACGTTGGTGATCCGGTGCCAGCTCCATTTGTTCCTGACGGGCTTGAACATGCCCGGTTGCCAGAGCATAGGGCCATTTTCTGACAGGAGTTCCCCAGTTGAAGAGCACCCGGGCTGAAGCAGTGTGTCAGTAATTATCCGACGTCGGGCTGACACCGCGACTTACGCCACCAGTCAGCCAGATCAATATTTCCTTTTCGGCTGCCTGGCTCTCGGATGGGAAGAACCAAAAGTACAGTTGCCCGGCAGTGTCATTGTTCCGGTCAATGTTGAGCAGTCCCGCATAAGACTCGCCAACGTCAAAATCGACTTCCGGGATCTTGGTACCGTTGACTACGAACTCTGCAAAGGCCAAAGTTAGACTTGGAGCTTGGCTGGCGATTAGGTAAGTACTCACTCCGAGTCTTGTCACTGAGGAACTTCGGCTCCCCCTGAGCTTTGCTCATAACATTGTGAGAAGTATCCTTCTCCGGACTCGGGTAGTGCTTCTGAGAGAGTAATGGTTTGTACTGTTTCAAATTCAAAGTAGCAGAAACAGCTGCGGGAAGCACAAGGACTGCGTGTAGCCAACGCATGCTGTGAGATGGCGCTGTATCGTGACGTCGGGTCGTCAATACCCTTCTATCTGTAATGAAAGATCACAGCATCCCTCTCTATGATGAAAAGGAGCAGGCCATCATGGAGTTAGGGTGGAGGCGGCCCTGTTCTGGCTTTTAAATAAACGCACCCGCACCATTAAACATTCCTCGGCCAGGTGGGATGCGCGTTTCAAGATGTGTCTGTGGAGGGCATCAAGCTCGGACCTGGAAACAGTCCAACGGGAAACGCACATTAGCGTCACCTTAACTCGGTCTTGCACGAGCTTATTCCACTTGGCAACGGGCCGTCAAGCGGGCAAGACTTGCCAGATTTAGAAAAACTCAGAAAAATAATTCAACGGAAGAGGCTAGATGATGTCAGGAAACCCTGGTCTGGTGGGGCAGGAGTCGAGTCGATTGAGTGTAGGTCCTGCAGGAGGTGTGATGCACACATAATTTAGCTTCTGATGATGTCAAACTTGAACTGTTTCGGTAGCTAATAGACGCTGCTGCTCATCAGCACAAGAGAAAGCGGATGAGGTTTCCGTCTTGAGCCAGAAACAAATGCAGTAACGGTATAGTAATCCTACGGGCAATGGATAGTACTGGGGAGAATGGAGTAGCAAAATGAGAAGGGTTATTCAGATCTCCGGCCTATACAAGGGTTTGAGCTGGTTTTCAACTTGAAAACGGGCTTTTTTTGAACTCCAGGGTACAAGACTATTTACTATGTTGAAGCCAGACGGCCTCAGTGGCGCCCGAGGTTTAGGGAGTACGTGAGTCTATTCCTTTACCTTTTTTCTCTTCAATAAGTCCTAGGCAACCGAAGGCCAAAGACACACATTAACGGCTTAAGTCGGCGAAAGTTGTAGAATACGTTCTACACCACTAGACTATAAAGTTTGTTGTATCCTAGCATCGGGTGTAATTGCCTGACAACCTTTCGTTTTGAACAAGAGCCAATGATAGCGATATTGGGCCGGAACAGCCTGTTCGCCATAAATCCATATTTTCCGTCATGCCATGAATCCGGTTTCGCAAAATGGGAACGACCTATCGTATCAATCGGATTGGGAAAGAAACAAACCTACTCATGCACCTTTGCAAATCAGAAGTCAGGGTAGCAATCGATTCCCAGCCTAAACAACTGTGAAAGGAAATCAAACATTCTGTCGGTTTTGGAAGAGACTATGCATTTTTACATGTAGGAATCTTGCTGAAGACCAATGGTGGAAATGGTGTAAGTGGCTAAATTCTCATTTGTATATGACAAGACAGCGGAAGGGTTTAACTGGAAGCTGAACTTACAGTTCCCGAAGCCACTGTAACCTGTCTAGAGGCATGTAAGCGTCGACTTCAGTTCTGTCTCCTAATGGCTAAGAAACTGCCGTTTTCATTGATTCCTGGGCCGGACGAAACACTGCAAGTTTGGCAATATTGCTAGGTTGTAGTTTGGTGTAGAACTTGGGGAACGATTTGAGCCTAGTGCCGAAAAGAGGTTCAAGTCAAATGTCTGGCCTAGCGGATAAATGAGGTCCGTTGATTTATGGAAAAGCTTTGCCGCAGCCCCAACGCCTTCATTCGATTAGATGCCAGCGAGTCTCTTGGCAAGAGCGACCGGTGCCAAAATATTACTATGCCTAAGACGCCAAACGCTGTCATGGGAGGGCTGATCAAGAACGTCAAGTTTCCGTAGGGCCGAGAGACCGGGAGTTTTACCTCATGACTGGAAGGCGGTCAGATGAAGAGATCCTAGCCTACGTTGCCCGACTTTGAAGCGTCACAAAGGACCGACCAGGAAGGGGAACTGGAGTTCACCAACACCCCTCGAGGCTCATCCGGGACAGAAATGCCATTATTCCTCAGAAAAAACCCCATGTCCATTTTTCCCAGGTGCAGCGTCAGTATGGTATATAACTGAAGGAAAGATGATGTTTGATCGTCAAGTTCGTCACTGTCTAACGACCCCAAGCTCAAACCGTCGATGATTTAAAGGCAAGAAGAGGACACAAACAGACGCTCATAGGACCCCCGGTGGAGCTTTGGAGGGACCATGGAAAGTAATAGCAGGTCCAAAGTCTATAGAAGTGATGACATTGATGCAAGGGTTTGAGCAGATAAAGTAAGAACTGTCCAGAATGGGAAAACACAATCAGTCAACGCCAGCAATTCAGCTGCAAGTAAAGCAGTAAGCGGAAGCCAGGTTGCTTCTTTGTCCTCAGCAGCTCTTTGATAGACATCCCTTCTGTCAAACCATATTAAAAGGACTTTCTTCCGGCGGAGCGTTACTTCCATGAGAGGGTGACTACCCTATATAGAGGCGGTACAACATACAAGGGCGCGAAATTTAGAAGCCAGCTCAATTCTAGCGAGGCTAAGCATATATCGATATCTAGGCTCCCTTACGCCTCAACTGCTGTTTGTCTTCAAGCTGGCGCGTTTGTATAGGTACCAGGTACGAGTACTCTTACCAAAGAGGCTACATCATGGAAAGCAAAAAGTGAGGTCCATCCAGGATTCGAACCTGGGCTTACGGAATACCTGATCTTGAGTCAGAATCCGACGTCCTAACCAACTAGACTAATAGACCGATGAAGCGGGCGATCTTCGCCGATGTGCTGTGGATTCCGAATCCCGTTAATTGGATTCATGTTTCACCAAGATCAGGTCCTGGACCCTGAGTTGTGGGGAAATCACCCGCATGCGACCCACCTGCCTAGGCACTTCACTCCTTGAACCTGCAAAACGCGGTGTTTAGGCGGGAAAACTAATGAATATGAGGAAAGGGTCATTGGAATCTTTGAGCCATTTCCAGTGATTTTGGAAACCGGGGTTACCCGATACTCAATGCTGATGCGGCGATTAGGTTCGCTCAACGCTTTTAGCGGAAGATTGCAAATAGTACATGAGTTGTTCAAGCAAATGTCGGAATTAGTACAGCCCCATCTGGCCCTGGTCATGGGTGGTCTGCTAGACACAAGCTGCTGTTGGAGTCGGATCACACGATCGATTGGATAAAATGAAGTAGCGGATGTAGGCTTGTTGAAAGAACCCAGGGCTTGAAACTCTTGGCTACTCTTTCTCCCATTTCACAATCAATCACATTTGATACTCCATATTACGATGTACCATTGTGCGAGTGAGGTGTCATCAGGGGTAACGTCGGGACCATCATCAGATCAGATAAGATGCATCTGATTAGACAAGCCAGATTTGATTCGAGGGGCTCCCCCGCAATGGCTGGTAGGCTGCTTGCTCCCCATACCAGGTAGAGCCCCACGTTAGGAGTTCTTATCGCGGCAGTTCAAGGTTGATACATGCTGAAGAGGAAAGATCAGCGGATTCAGTTGCAACATTCGATGTTGCGCACAAGCAGGACAGGTTTACAAGGGCAAAGAGAAATCTTCACCAACTTCCAGTAGTCAGCCCTCAAAAATGGCGCAATTTCCACCAGAGGATCTGGAAAGTCCTCAGGTTCCTCTAAAGTTATATTTGGTATTCTCTTAACGACCTCAAAGCTTGTCTAGTTACTCCTAAGGCCTCCCTTGAGTCCATACTGAATCGCAGAGATGGCTTTGTACAAATATGCTACACCACAGAATCTCGACAAGCTCGGCGCGCTATTGCAATGGAAGCTTCTTATTGTAGCCGCGATCCCGCTTCTTGTGGTATGCTATGTTCGACGGTCGAAAGCCACTAGTCTCGACATTAAGCAGTACTCTCATTTTCCTTAACCAGAAGAGGCAGATCCTCAGAGAGGACATTGGCCATGGATCGAGAAATCTGCAGCTCTGGGTGGTCCTCGAAGAGCCTTTGGTATGTGCTGAGTTGTGTACTTTCTTAAGCTCGAGAATAACGCTGACGCACTAGTGTCGAGCAGATGAGATCCTCTACGAACAGGCGCAGAAACTTGGATTCCCACCCGTACTATTGGTGGACTGGCGCCCCATTGAGAAATTTCTGATCTTGTTTATCCTAGACAATGAGGTTGCCGAGCAGATCACCAAGCCATCCAAGCAGTACAGCACCAGCGTACCAAAACATCCAGCCATTCAGCATCTAGCCCCTATTGTCGGTGCACGACCTCTTGTCACGACGGATATAGGCTTGCTCCCTCAACCACGGCGTACTGGATCATTTGGTACTGACCACAACTTGTACAATAGGGTGAGGAGTGGAAGGGCCTCCGAAAGAGAATTCTCCCTGGTTTCCAGCCGCAGCACCTTCTCAGCCTCGTGAAGATCATTCTAGACAAGTCGCAGACATTTCTAGATCTTATGGAGCAGAAGGCCGCCACTGGTGAAGAGTTCTACATGGATGAGTACACTACAAACTTGGCTTTTGATGTCATTGGTGAGTCTGAGTGCAGAGATGACAGAGTCAATGACATGCTCAACGTTTCCAATAGGTATCGTCGCGTTTGACATGGACCTCAATGCTCTGCTCAAATCGACGGCAAACAGAGTGATGTTTTGTTGACATACCGCGCACTTTCTCAGGCATTCAACAAGCGGGTGCCCGGAAAGCATTGGTTGCGTACATACTTCAATGAAAATGAGCGAGAAATCAGGCGGCTTGACAAGAAACTCGACGGGATTTTCAAGGAAGAGAATATGAAACAATACAAGAAGCTAATCGCCGGCGCTACAACAGCAGCTCGAAGTGTAGCAACACTGAGTCTTTATGGAATCGGCGTTTTGACCCCCGAGATTCTCCAACAGACGAGCGATACGCTGCGAGGCTTTCTCTTCGCTGGCCACGACACGACGAGTATCCTGTTACAATGGTGTTTCTACGAATTGTATAGATGCCCTGCCTCGGCACAGGCTCTGAATGATGAACTTGACCAGGTCTTTGGTGCGGACCCGACCCCAAAGTTTGTCATCGACCAACTTTTGAGCCCTGAAGCTGGAAAGCTCCTCGGCCGACTACCTTGTAAGTGAAATTCATCACCCTATCTTTCCCTAAACCTTCGAATGATTTTGAAACTGATTTGACCTGACTCAGATACCGATGCCATCATTAAAGAGACTCTACGGCTTCACCCACCTGGCACTACCGCCAGGGTTGCGCCCAAAGGATCCGGAACCACTCTGACTCTGCCGAACAGACAAAAGCTGGTAGTTGACAACCTGTGTGTAACCCCGCGAGCATACGTCATCCAGCGACACCCCAAGATCTTTGGCGAGAACAAAGACGACTTTATGCCCGAGCGGTGGCTTGGGGAGGAAGGCGGGAAGATTCCGGACAGCGCATTCAGACCCTACGAAAGAGGCCCGAGACGCTGCATCGGATCTGAGCTTGCGAACCTAGAGGTGAGAATTGTCCTGGCTTGCGTTGCGAGGTACTTCGAGTTCGTCAAAATTGGCCAGGGCGAGCTGGATCTGGACGAGAACAGGCTGCCAGTGACCGACGACAAGGGCTTTTACAAGACCAAATCTACCATGTTCTCTGTAAGGAATATAAAAGAATGTGGCATATGCTTTAATATTTCCCGATACTGACTCTTCATCTTTCTCACAGACTCATCTTGTCACTGCTAAGCCCGTAGATGGCATGAAAGTGAAGGTCCACATCAAACACAAGGCATAAAGGCGCCAATGATCTCAAAAGAGGCGCACGCAAATCCCGGAAGATGACCATTGACAGGAAAATTCAATGGGGATGCTTTGTTTCATATATGAGCCCGCGGTCCACCTCAAACTCGAACACAAGGGGTTGGTCGAGGCGACGAGGGACGATATTCATCCTCCAGAAGCAGATAGCGGACCGTTTTGCTCGATGGCGGCAATAGAGCAGGGTTTAATGATAGGCCTTTCGATTTAAAGGTTTTCAAACCCTAGACAATGTTTTCAAGTGCATTATGAGGGGACATCCAAATTCGACTCTGGAACTGCAAACGCTGCACCCGGGTCGCCCCATCGTGGACCCGACCCTCGAGTGTTGGGGCTGTGTTTCGATCTCCACTGTGTACGTGTACTGCAGGAGGATTGAGGGTCTCTCTGCAAGGGTTCTCCGTTATCGGTAAGCCAAATTCGAACGCAGCTGAGTGTTGTGAGCAAGCGGATAGTCTTCTACCTTCGCACTTAGCGACTTTTAACCAGGCAAACGCAGACGTTTGACATTGCTTGCAAACTTTGCCTTAGCGGAGGTCTCGCCTCATAGAAAACCCTCACCAGCAACATTTCTTAAGCGGAGGAATAATCCTGCCCCAAGTGGAGCAGGCTCTCGACACAGATGTCCTGCTACGTGCCTTTGCTGGTGGATGGACTGCTTGTGAAATTTGTAGAGTCCATTTTCGCCGATTCACCCAAAATATTGATGCCATTGAATACCGTTAAGCATGTTGTGCATACTTCATAGATCGAGTTATGAACGATACCGTCCATGCTGTTATCTATCGTTTCTGTAACTAGACTTTGACCACGCACATATCTATGTGCATCTCAATATTTTAATTCAGCTGTATAAACTTGTTGCAGCTTTAACATGCTAACTGTGATATCCACAAGACATTTGACTCACCGCAAAGTGTAATCGCACAGGTCCTCGATTTATGATAGAGCGAGGAGTGAGTGGCCCGAGGCGTCTGTGCTCTAGGTTCTTGCTAGCTAGGGAAGAAAAGGCAGATGTCAAGGGCTGACATTTTACTATTACCTACTCTGAGAAGAACGCTCCTGACTATTGACACTGGCTGGTGTTAGGAAGCTAGGAACATATGGAAAACCACACAAACCACCTCCGTGGTCGCTGATCAGACCAACTAGTGCATCTATAGTCGCGGGCCTGTAGGTGACTAGAGGACTATCTTGTCCATCAGATCAGACGGGTCTATTGTGTGCACAGAACAAGAGCCAAGATATTGAGAAACTCTTTAATGTTGTTGCCATTGTTGTTGCTAGAATGATAGCAATGGGTTTTTGAGTCAAGTTTGTTATCAGGCCGCTGTCCATTGAATGGAATGCCAAGGACGACGCCTGATTAAACTTTTGCTATACTCGGTGTGTTTGATTCTTATCATTCTATCTAATAAAAGGCACTAATGGTTTGCTGTCTGTCTACTTCCGTCTGCCTCCGTGTCTTCTGACCAAGGGGGGATTGGTAGCTGCTTAGACTTGGTAGTCCTTGAATTCCGCCCGTCTGATCAATCAGTTTGAGAAGAAGAGGCTTGTCTATGGCTGATACAAGAAGGGCTGCCGCTGGGAATCTGTCTGTCCACGCTGGCTACTGGTTCGCAATAGCCTGCTACATTACATTGAATTATGCTTGCTCTTTGGGATGACTCTGATAGTACCACCAAAGATCTCCGTTCCATTTTGAGCCTACATAAACCCGTATTTTTGGAATCTTGTGGGTGCTTGTACCCCTTCGAAGTGAAAATGCGGGTAACATTGCGTAGACTAGCAAGACCAAGTCATACCTAAACAAGCTATCAGCCTGTTTTACAGAGATCCCATGCATTTAGTATGGTAAATAGTACGAGCTGTGAAATAGTCCTTTGAGAACTGATACTGTGATTACAATACATAGTTGCGTTGGCTTGAAGATGCCTACTGATTTCTGGTTGAATAGATGAGTCGCCGCTAGAAAACAAAGATTTCGGTCTTGAAATATCTTCAGCGATCTTCAATGAGCTCAATTTTTGTTGCAACTCACAAAAAAGGACGTGTCATATATGCCTTTGACAATTTGTGCAGCTTGGACGCTCGGAAGTGCCACATTGCCTTCCTCGTGCCACTTCTCAATCAGCTGCAAGTCTTTAAGGGGTTTCATAACTGCATAAGAGCTGGCTGCAATAGCAATTGAAACTCAGTAACTGGGTACTAGAATAACAATATACTTCAAGCTCGCGATGAAGATGGGTACCTAATTCATTTGAGTCCCACAATCAGACCCCATAGTGACTCAACTCGGGCGAGGAAAGCCTCCGTTGCGAGCAAGGCCTCGTTCATTCATCTTCGCTTGTGAAGGAAGTTGCGTTTACACTCTTTCTGCTCTCAGGAAACGAAGTCATAGTGGAGCTTTTCTCGGTAACACGTGATTCTCTATTGTCATGCTGAGGAGAAGACATGATGCTGTCGGGGATGATGTCCTTGTCTAGTGGTATTTAAATTGCAAGAAAATATCCGAAGAATACGGGTGGTCGTGCGCAACAGTCGCATCACCCTTTTACTGCCCAATTTCATGCTTATCGCTAGCTTGGGATGAGCTAGACGTCTGAGTGCAAAGGGGTTACCTTTCTTAAGCAGATCAAACGACTTTGTGGTGCAGGCTCGGTCTGGGGTGTTCTACAGCCACAGGGATCAGGCTTCAGCATGATGAGTGCCCAGCCAGGCAACCTTGCGTTTGTTTAGGAAAGGTTTTGTTAAGAATGGCGAATGCTAAATCTAAAATCTAGAGGGGTGGGTGTATTTCTTTGAAAACTCGGTTGTTAAGGTTTCTTGGCGATTTTAAAACGACAACATCAAATCTGTATTCAAGCACATTGCGTTGTTGAATACGACGTAGTAAATGTCTTTGAACAAGTTCTTGCCATTGTATATTTATGTCTCGGTTGGCTAAGCTTCACCATGTGGAAAATTAGGCGAGCACGACATCTTACACACTCTATGTTTTTTCTTCAGACACAACCGAACATAATGTGACCTGAAAGTTTTGTCCATAATTATCAAATCCAGGAAGACTTCTTCGGGCCCTCCGGCAAGTGGTTGACGGGTATCTTATATCTGTTTTGCCCTTTTGCATCAGTACAGCTTCTTTAATAACATTCTGCCATGATTATTTTCATTCACGATAATGCCAGAGGAGAAATTTCAACTCTTGAGGCGAAAGTCAACGCCGAACAACTGCTTGGGGTTACGATACTGCATCGTTGATATAGCCGCGCGCTACTACATTATCTTCCACGTGACGGATCGCGAACCGCAAAGGCTTAGAATGGCATTAGACAATTCGAAACGGCTTTGGCCTCAACTGGCCAGTTTGAAATGGCCATAGGTTACAGCTCCTTTGATCCAACAATACAATAAAAAACTTCTCTATATTGCGCGTACGTATATACTCGGACCTTAACAGCTGCCCGTCTAACAAATTTGAAGCCACTTGATTTGCGCATAAGGTCATTCGCGGAAAACCTGAGTCATTCCGGCTCCTTGAGCTACGAATCATGCAGCATTGCAAACCGATCTGAGAAAATCATATATTTCGGCATCATTTTTCTTCGGAACAGTGACACTTCAGTCCACAGAGCAGTTCAACTCCTTCACTTGGACAGTTTTTATTACAACTCAAAGTTGTCTGGTATAGCTTTCTTTTCCAAAATTACAACAATGCCCGTCCATTTTCTCTCTACCCTTGTCTTAGCCACTGCCATCGGACAAGTACTGGCTGGCCCAGTCGTGGCTAGAGGTAAAACCCCCTTTCGCTACACGTCAGTTACGCTACTATTGGAAACCAAGAAAGCTTACATCTATTCTTTCCCCAGCTGGCAAAGCAGGACAGCCATGCACAGCAAGCATTGACCAATCTCGGAGAGTGTGCGATCGATATTCCGCCCAACATTACCTCTAATACACCAAGCGACGAGTACAAATAGAGAGACTGCGGTAACAGGAGTAGAGGCCAGGCGCCCTACGTACTAGATAGCGGTGCATGTAAAATTTCAAATAAAAACAACATCAGTCTTCAACTTGCTCCCTTCCTTGGTGAATGAAGCGGTATTAGAAGGCCCTGCGTTATCTACAGAGGTTTACTTCAAGTCGTTGATTTCATTAAGCATTACAGAAGGTTGGTGAACAGGTTCGAATTCCCAAAACCCTGAAACGTCGGCCGCCGCGTCCTGGATGCATGAGTTCTCAAATGTATGGATGCGAGACTGCAACTTGTAATAGCCATATCAGAACTCTCAACTTCGAAAGCATCTCAACTTCAGTTATACTCTAGCCCCAAGAAGAGGGTTATAACGTTGGCAACCTATTCCTGGCCCCCCTTACTAGGCACCTCGCACGATGTATCAATTCCATACCCATCGCATCATTTCCATCAGTTGCAATTATTACTTATTTAAGACAGTGGTCATCTGATGGCCTTTGGAAATAAATGGCCTTTAAATCACGGCGGAAAACCCTAGGAATTTCAGGATCCTGCCAAATGGGTCAATCAGAGGCATGTATTTCACCAAAGCTCATCTGTGAAGTCAACCAGGAGAAAGAGGGTTTTCGCAAGGATTTCGCAGAGCCATGCCAGATACACACAAAACGCAGAACCAATACGATTCACGACTTCAACAACTACTGTGCTGCCTCGGTGGTGATGTGAGCCGCCTGTTAGCGTTCTCCAGTGCTTGTATTTTGTGCTGCTGTAAGTACATCTTACCCGTAGCGAAGATAGCTGGAAGGGTGTCTCGGGGTACCTAAAACGGGGTGCCAGACCACCCGAAAATGGCCCCCCCTGAAACCCAGCACATGCCTTCAAGTAGTAATCACTACCCCCTTCAACAGGTACTAGACTGTTAGATCCCCACGTCTGGATTTAGTTATATCACAGGCCAATGGGTGGGAGCAGTTTGTAATGATGCAATCGTGAATTTCATTGAGAATATATGGCGTGGGAGGAAATAAGACATGATGACCTTTTGCAGGCTCATGCAGACACTGCATGGGATCATTTCTATTCCAGGTGCCTTTCAGGCGGATGCTTTGTCTTGCCTCTTACTTTTCTGGCTCGCTCTTTCTTTTCAGGGAGCTGAGTAGAGGGATAGGTGCTGAAACAAGAGTAGTGTGAAGGGGTTTCTGAGACAACTCTCCCTTGAATCTTAACTCTTGAACGGATCTTGATGCTTTCTCAAATAGTCCATTCGCTCTCAAAATGAGGATATTCTGGACAGTATGTATTTTGAAAAACCTTAAGCAAATACTTCTCATTGCCGATACATACGAGCCTATTTTGATGGCTTGCCTGGTTGACGCAAACAGGGGTGACCTGTACGAAGTTCAGGGTGCTAAATATCACCGATTTGTTGAAGACATAATGTATTCAATGATATCTCTGCATTACATTATGAACATTAATTTTCTGCTGTTTCATCCATTTTCTATCCGTGGTGAACTTGGCGCCGCCCGTGTGGCTAGTTTGTGTGGAAATGAGTGCTTACAAGTGCCGGCCGGTTTGAAGGCGTACGCGAACGGCACTGGTTTACTCAAGACAGCCGTCACCAATGATCAACTACATGGCCGTAACCGTTTCCGGCGACTAGCGACGTTTGCAAGGTCTCCGAACCGGCTCGCCGCCGAAAATCCTTTTTCTTGTGCCATGGAACTGCCGTATGCTGGGAGTGAGCAAAAGTTCATGTAAGGGATTTGTCTCCTAAACTGTTGCTAATGGGACGTGAAAACCCCATCATGGAAGAAGAAATGCTTCATTTTTCCGAGCATTCTCCCTCGAACTGATAAAATGGAGCTTTGAGGGAGGCGAACATGAAAACAGGGCGTTGATCACTCTAACATGCTTATCGCAGCGCTCCCTTGATCCCAACATTGCAAACGGCCATCCCTCTAAGGAGGGCTGTCGCTATTTACTGGGGGCGTTAGTGAGACAATGTATTTCCTTCTTTTAGCCCCTGCCATAAGCATCCAATAGTCTACTTGTCCACCGAAGCTGGTAAGGATTATTAGTTACAGCCAGTCCTGTGCATCTTTGGCTTTACGACAGGAAAACGAGTCCCCGGTTCGTACCGCCGGCTGCAAATTACGCGCTAGCACATAAGTAGACGCCATGTCAGTGATCCAATCTCTTTGTCTGGTTCTGGACGCAGGAGTCCTCCCTTCACTAATAGACGAAGGGCAGAAGCCTTGTTCCCACGCAATGTCTGTGGGTTTAAAACACGTTTGCTGCCCTTTTCTGTGCGAGTGCAGAGTTGTGTGCCCAGGAGCCCGCCTGCGTGCCACTGTCCATCGTTCTGCAAAATCGTGACTCCTGTCAACTTGGCCAGCATGGGTACCACAGATACCAACGCATTCTCTACTTACTTTCCTGGGAGATTGCTAACCTCCAAATTTCGCTTTCCCATTTTATCCATTATCGTGGTCTTGTTACTGCTTGCAACATGGAAAAACTCGGGCTCACAGGTTTGCAGCCTTAGCCCAGACTTTTCACCACTTGTGGCTAACGTTGAGAAGAACTTCAAAGCAGTGCATGGCGACCGACATCACGAGAACGAAAATCAGAATCAGGCGAAACAAAAGGGCAAACTGCCTGGACAGCAGCAGACCAGTGATGGGTTCGAAGCTCCAGAAGCCGTAACCATACCGCAACATGTTCCCGAAGCTGCATCACCACCCAAGTCGCAGCCTTCGTCCATACTCAAGCCTGAACCTTCGTCTCCGCAAAATACTGCAGTAATCATGGAGACCGACCCTTCGCGCGTGGCCAATCTGGTGCCCGTGATGCTACATTTTGCTTCGGTATTGGGGCCCCAGTGGCCTATCGTGCTCCTCACACTCGAAGAGAAGTGGAACGCCAATCCCATATCCTCGCCGGGCTTCAAACGCCTCGTGGACTCTAAGCAAATCCGCATCACGTACATCCCTAACTCGACAGTCATCACGGATCATCATTCGATCTCCATGTTCCTAGCGAGCCCTTGGCTGTGGGAGCAGTTCCAGTCCTCACAACGTGTCCTACTGTTCCAAGCAGACAGTATCCTGTGCTCCAAGTCAACACACAACATGGAAGACTTCCTCGAGTGGGACTTGATCGGCGCACCGATAGCGCCCCAGTACGGCCAGGGATACAATGGGGGGCTGTCTCTGCGCAACCCTAAGCTGATGCTGGAGATTACGAACGACCTCAAGCTTAGGGCTGCGGAAAGCGAGGTGGGATTCGAGGACCAATGGTTTTACGGCAAGGCAAAGGAGCGCGGCGCGCACCTGCCTGATGCCGAAACGGCTCAAGCCTTCGCGGTTGAGACTGTCTACTACGAAAAGCCTCTCGGATACCATCAACCCTTCCGGTGGCAGCAGGACAACATGAAGCAGATTACGGAGTGGTGTCCCGAGATAGGGATGTTAGCGGGGGGTAGCCATTTCTTCTAAGAGGGGATCACGCCTAGAGCTTTGAAACATTCTAGTAATTTACTGACGTATACACACTTGAACGTTTTTAGCTCTACTGTTTCCTTCACGGGACGTCCAGACTTCAAAAATCAACAGGTCGGAACCTCTCCCAAGCCACCTTGACATAGTGTCACACTCCCGAGGTTGACGACAGACTGACGGTTTCGGGGCCGTCGGGAACTGGAGTCCAATCCCGACCAAATGCTCCCCTTGTGTGGAAGCTCAGACAGTTGCTTCTTGTCCCCTTGAACACACTACGTCTCTTTTGGTACTCCGGCATCAGCGCGCCCACCATCTCTTTCCTATTCTACCCCAAAGTTGTCATCCACAGTCATGCAGCGGTACATATTTTTGCCCCAAAGGCAAAATCCTGCCATGACCGTATTAGAATTGCTCTTGCCCTTGTGCTCGCATTTGTTGTTACCCTCATTCTCATAATTGTCATCGTAGTCCTTTAAGCCTTCTACCGGTTTCTCGTTTGGTCACGATTTAGGTGTCTACTGTGAAGAAACGCTGTTAGCATAAACATCCTCGCCTCTCTCTTCCGATTTTCCTGGGTTTTCGGACTAGTTCTGATTCTGCCAGGCGTTGTATGACCGCTTGATACCAGTCGAACACTTACCTTATAATTGGATTTCTAGTTGTTTCAGGTGCTAGTACTCATCAAATCTATTTCGGTAATCTTCGACGTCTCGGGGATGTTGATTATCGCGGACTTGGTGGGATTGGTGGTTTCGACATAAGCCAGAGGTGTTGTGGGCCAGAGGTGCTGTGGGCAGTAGGGTCACGGTGCCAAGATTTTTAATCTGTATCTTAATGATTTCTGTAGAGCTTTTGTTTTGGTTTCTTATATATTTGGGCAGCGGTTTTGTTGTTTTGCTTATGTTTCTTAGTAATTAGTAGTCTTAACATCTACTCCGAGTTACTATAAAGCTGTATCTTAACTTCAGATGATTTTAACATAACAGATCAAAAGAAACAGTAAGAGAAGCTTTTTGTATACATTACACTGATAGGTAATAAAGACTCTTAAAGTAGTGAAAGCAGTTATAAATGTGAGGCTAAAAGGCTTTAGAGGTTAGAAGGACTTATACGACAAAGCTTAGTTACAGCTTTTGTAGCAGCTTGAATCTCTATTATAGCGGCAGTTACCAAAACGGAAACCAAAGCTTCCTTGGTCGAACTTGTTTCTAGCTGATTCGGGAAGCCTGTCTTCTTTACCAACGTTGGAATTAAACGTTTTATAGGCCAGAGCCCCGGGACTTGCAGAATTGGAAACTTGATTATCACACTCTCGTTCTCCCAGAATCAATAAGATCAAATCCGCATCACGGCCATAACCATATTGAAACATTATGTTCAATGCCCTTCAACTACATCTCGCCTGACATTCCAGAGATGTAAGAGGCAAACCAAGCGACTCAACTGTCGAGTCACCGAAAGGTGGTTAGACCCCGAATCGCAGTCAGTACCTAAATCCAGCCAAGCAATCAACCAACTCCTTCTCCGCCACCTTCCTCATCACCGCGATTTCCTCCGGCGTTTTTCTCTTCAACATGACCGGATGCTCCAGCGCAAATGGACACAGCACAGCCTCAAGCCGTCTCAAACCGTCCAGCGCCGAGATGCCTGTCAAGTCGCTTGGCCTCAGTGCCCCCCTCTCAGCCAGCGCGTCGTCCCACGTTTTTGCCTGCACTAGCTGCCCTGCGGCTACTTCGGGGAGGTCGGAGATTTCAAAGTCCCCCGTGAGCATCGCCTTTCCCAGTCGGCCCCCGCTGAGGTCTGGGTCTCGTCCGGTCCCGCCACCGGTGTTTCCTCCGACGTCGCCCAGGGAGGCGAAGAATTCGTGACAGGGGTGCGAGACGAAGGCCCAATCGAAATCGAGGATTGACGTAAGCTTCTTGGCCTCTGGGTCGTAAAGGATGTTGTTCGTCGCTGAGAGTTGAGGTTAGCTTCCTCAAAATTTGGGGTTTCTGAGTGGTGTATGAAAACTTACTGAGATCCCCGTGAATGAGCACACGCTTTCCGACATCCACATCAGACTCGTCAAGAAACTTCTCAAGGCCAGTAGCCAGAAAGCGTTCAACACGCTCCCCGACGCCGTTCGGCTTCCACCCATCCAGAGCCGGACTAGCACTAGCATCGTCAAGACGAAGCGTCAACCTCGCCTTCCAGAAATCACTATACGACTTCCAAGGTCCACCTTTGAGCGTTGTCATCTGACCACCTACAATCCTGCCTTCTCCATCAATCGTCATGCCCCCATGGCTCTGGATACTCTCTGGTAGCGGTGCTTTCTGAATACCCGTGAACACATCGGCGATCTGTCCCAGTACATCCTTCCTGTCGTTATCGGACAAATCCCGAAACACAGTGTCAAGCGGCACGCCGTTTTTAAACTCCATCAGTGACCACCCGAAGCCCTTTCCTGAGGCGGGATGAGGCTGCCAATCGTATAGCGCTGGCACGAGCGACGCAGCTTCGGGCCTGGAAGATCGCAGGAGGCCCTGTCGCGCGAGGTGCGTGGCTGCGACCTCGTTCTGGATGCGGTTATCGTGGACGATACCCTCCGCTTTCGGGTTCGCGATGCGCATGACGAGTGTCGAAATGCCCTCAGTTGGCGGGGCCACGGTGTAGGGGCTAGCGTTTGGGAAGGAGGTCGCGGTGGTAGAAGTTGAGAGGGTGATTTTGTAAATAAAATTGTTGTAATGAAAGGGACTGTTTTCTTCGTAATCTATGGGGGTGATGCTCGTGAACTGGGAGATGGCTGTTAGATGACGGAGTCCCTTGTTCTTCAGGCGGAGGGGATGTGTACTTCTAAGCCATAACTCTGAATGACACTCTTTACGAGCTCAAGTCGTTCTTGGAACTGTTCGTGGTTCATGATGGACTATAGGTAAGACTAAACTTGATGTTTGGTTCAGGAAGTCAACAATGGTTTAGATTAAAGCTTGGGTGCTTTGGTGCGAGGCAACATGAGGATGTTGTGTCTTTTTAAAGTGAAACCATGTTATGAGACACAGTCGGCATGTGCCGACCGCGTCTACCTCATCGAGCAGATTGACTCATATCTCTCATAATGGCAGGAGGAAAAGACAGCTTCTATCTATTGTGCCGATTCATCCGTATCAAGCATTCCATTGAATGGTAGGGCGATAACATTCACGGCGTTTGTCATTGGTGTCAACAAGAAGTGGTAGGCTTTATGTACGATGTATGCTGCGATTGGCAAATCGGATATGACCCGGGCCATGAGCCAACATGTCGTTGGTCGTGACCAAATTCATGGCATGGAGCAGCACATATGATATGATCCCTGCTAGGCCCTCTGCTGCCTGGAGGAGCCGTTTCAACTTACCTATCAAGGCCATGCCTGCCTGGACTGTGCCGCAAAGCTGCGTGAAAGGTGCGTGAGGGCGTATCAAGAGCCCGAGTCCCCAATGTCGATGAGGTTACGATGGTCTTTGCGTCGAAGTTGA